>JAURVB010000707.1:0-12255 GCA_033002965.1 Piper betle
GGATTGTTTGGTGTGTACTCTGACTTGCATGTCATTCGTGTAGTACCATGTTAGGATTTATGCGCATTTATTCATTCATTGATAGATCGTATCTTCATCTTAAGACGCCGAGATTGGATCCGCACGAGTTAGGTTTGGGTTAGCGGACCTAACCGGGGCCAGTAACATGCCGGTTCGGTTCACGTTGACGAGAGTGAACCGGATTTGCAAGGGAAGTGTTACACACTCCCCTGGTCACCATCTGGGACATTACTAGGACCCGCTGCCGAGTTTAAGGCTCCATTCCCTGTTACCACTCTTAGTAACCGCTGCACAATATTCTGAACCACAAAATTTGTATTTTCTGAAGCTTGCGCTTGTCCTTATATGACCGTCAGGATTTGGGCCAACACATTCTCTGTGTTCGAATTTGACTGTGCAGATCGGCTTGACTGTCTACGGGTGCCTGCCATCTGAAACATCGAACCATCATGGTTCATTAGTATGTTGTTTTTTTCCCCATTATGAGTTAGGTTTATTAGCGAATACATTTGTTAATTAATAACACACACAGTGGGAAAAGATAATAATTGAACTTTTCAACAAGGTACTTGAGTCATAAAATGTGAGCTTGTGGGAAACTGTGCAACGTAATGAGGCTAAGTCATATCTTTAAAATGGGTACCCCGAAAGTTAAAGATCTATAGTCCATTCCCACTTATAAACAAGATCTTCTCCCAGTAGGTATTAGATGTGGGACTAAGTTGAGGGATCTCACAGGAGTCTAGTTGGGGAACCGACGGGTGCAGTGTCTACGGGCGTGCATGCGTGCAGGGACAATGACCGGTCAAAATGTCATGTGCTGATGGCGGGTGTAGCGGTCGAACAGGCCGCTACCGGTTACCGAGCCATAGGGAACCAGGCGCATGCGAGGTCGTGCCATGCCAGGAGCAGTACCGGGTGCGGGAGCGTGGAGGTGACCGTGCACTATGGCCGAGCATGTGGGCAGCAGTAGTGTGTGGGGACTGAGCCGGATACCAGGAACCGGATGTGTGCACCGAGCGAGCACCACCGGTCGTGCCAGCTGATTGTTCAATCAAAATACCGGGCAAGACTAACCTGGTGTGGAGATTGATGTGCTGGCACCCGGGTGTGAGTGAGTTTGGAGCCGGTGCTGTGTGCTGAGCGGTCTGGAGCCTGTTGTGTGCAGGATCGGTACCAGGTCTAGCCGGGGTGAACCATGAGGGTCGACCAGCAGGCTGGAGTGCACCATGGGCTTTCCGGTAAATGTGCTGGAACTCAAAGAGTTGTGGTGATGTTGGCAGATCATCCTGGACCGTGGATGAGGTGATCAACGGTGAAGGGCAGTGTTGGAACATCACTAAGGTGACTGCTGGTATTGAGCATGCTGAGCCATTGATTGGGGATTGGATGGCTAGCATCCAGCAAGGTGATGTGCCCCTTTTGTCCTGCCAATGCCTATATAAGGAGCACCTTCATTTGGTGGTGAGGCAGAATAGATCAGAGTGGATCTGGAGAAGCACATGTGAAGAGTGTGTGAGTGATCTTGGTGGAGGAGAGAAACTTGGCCGGGCAAGGGGATGCCTTGGGGTTACTGCAGTCAGGCCGAGGGGCGGTCCAGAACTTGAAGGGGGACTACCGGGGTAGTCGATGCCTGCCTTTAGGGTCAAGGCTCACATACCAGTTGTTTGGCAACCCTGCACGGTGAACCGAGGGTTGGGTGAAGTCCTGTCGAGTGAGGGTCGAGAGGCACGGTCGTGGGGTTTGCATGTCCACGACCGACAAGTAGTCTAGGGTGTAGACACTTGTATATCCTGTATTCATACTAGTGGAATAGAGGTTTGGACAAGTTCCCGTAATATCATGCTATATGCGTCGTGTTTGGCCACCAGGGTTAGACCTTTGATTCCGAGGGCTATTGGTACTGAGATGGTTGATCGGTACGTGGGACGTGTAGTCACTATGGCTTGGTGATCGGTGTGTGTGTTCGGTACAATCACTGGTAGCCTGATACCGGTATTAGTGGTGCTAGTAGTGGGTGCGGTCCGGGACTGGGTTCGTGCAGTATTCGCAAGTGGGTGGTCCGAGGCCGTGTGTGCGGAGGTGGTGTAGGCTGGTGTTTCCAGGGAGGGAAACACGCCGCACGGAGGCAATTAGGGCAAAAAATTTAACCCCTATGTTGACCCCAGTGACAGCTACTAACAAGGAAAGTACGATGTTCTACCTATTATACGTACCTGACTTGTGATTTCGTCTGACTGTGATCCACTAACCTAATCTGAATGAGGGCATAAAATTATATATTAGTATAATTTTATTTGCATGAACCTATATGCAACTACATGACTAATATACTATCAATTTTTAAATGATGTAATTAGTTCATGTTAGTCTTCATTACTTATTAAATTTTCAGCAATTCTGATGATAATTAATTAATAATTATCCCCATCCAAATCCCCATTAACTAGTTGATAATTTAATTATTAACATGTCCCATACTTAATTCATTTGTATTTACCTTATATTTTAACTCAACGTCATCGAGTTCTCCCATATTTACCTAGTTGCTATTTTACTTTAACAATTCATTTAACGACCCTAAAGCTCCCTGCTTTATTGTAGTCAACTAGCGAAAGCCGGTATTTTCACCATATAAGGCAACCAACTAGTAACGTGGCGGCCTCCATTCGCTGCTATGGCATCTCCAACTTGGCCACCACATGGCAACCCTCAACCAGTCGTGGGCGATCCCATTCTGGCCACCCAATGAGCAACCCCGACCTAACCATGGTAGCTCCATGTCGGTCACATAATCAGCCCATGACCCATGGCGAATACCCTAGTCGGCCACATAAACAGCACCCGACCAGACCCATGGCGGCTCCCCTTGCACCACCACCACGACGACCCTCTAGCACCACCATGATGACGACCCTCTAGCACCACCATGGCGGCGCCCCGACCAGCATGGCTGCACCACCACACCGACACCGACCTGTTCTCCCCTTAGATTTCAGACCTGCATGCCTCCTCGATGGTCTGTTTTGGCCCTCCAAGGTGAATCCATCTGGCTAGCATCACCGTCGGGAGCAATTCCCACCTCTAGCAAGTCAACCCTGCACCATGGAAGGAAACATGGCGTGGTTACTGCTGAAAAGAAAATTACCCGAGCGAAGGAGGTAATCCGGCGTCTGTTTGAGGCGGAAAAATGCAAATGACGCCCTCCCCTTCTCCTTTTATAATGAATTAAAATGACGGCTAGGGTACGTGGAATCACCCCTTCACCGTAATTCCTTTAACCGGGTAATTGGGTAATCGACATGGTTCAATTAACCATTTCACTTAACCTGTTAAATGGGTACATTGTATGGTTAACTTAAATAGTTAAGTGGATAAATAGTGTAGTCGACTCGACCGATTCTACTAGAATTATCTGGTTAAAAATTACTTTTCAACTAACTGGGTAATTCATAATTAACCAACTAACGATTTTTTTCCATTTAAATGAAAAAAAATTAAAAATTTCTCACGTTCGATCCCACCGCGTTGAACGTTATTATTCTTATTATTATTATTATTATTTTTCCGGGTTTTACATTGGTCCTCAGCAATGCTATTAAGGAAAAATCTTTAATGAATTTCCTATAGTAATCCTCTAAACCAAGGAAGCTTCTGATGTCATTTACTAACTTGGGTTGTAGCCAATTAGTGACTGCTTTCACTTTTGATGGATCCACTGCAATTTAGGCCTTTGAGATAATATGACCTAGTAAGTTTACCTCCTTCAACCAGAAGTCACATTTGAGAGTTTGGCAAACAGTTGATTTTCTCTCAGAACTTGAAGAGTAATGGGCAGGTGCTTCACATGCTCTTCTTCATTATTTGAATAGACTAGAATGTCATCCACAAACACGATAATAAACTTGTCCAAGTATGTTTAAAATAGTGTGTTCATGAGTGACCTAAAGGCCGCTGATGCATTTGTTAGGCCAAAAGGCATGACCAGAAAACTCATAATGTCCATATCATGTTTGGAAAGCCTTTTCTGCATGTCTGACTCCTTTACTTGCAACTGCTTGTAACGACCCAGCCCAAAGTGCAACGTAATGGGCTAAGTCATTTCTTTAAAATGGGTACCCCGGAAGTTAAAGATCTCTAGTCCATTCCGACTTATAAACAGGATCTTCTCCCAGTAGGTATTAGAAGTGTGGGACAAAGTTTAGGGATCTCACAATCCACCCACCTTAGGAAATTTCGTCCCCGAAATGCCTATTCTTGGCCCGTTGCTAGCCCCAGCACACGTCCTTTCTGGCCCGTGACCAGCAGCCTAGCCAACGTTTGTAGTCTTGGCCCATTGCTATCCCCAGCCCGTGACGCTTTCTGGCCCGTGACCGGCAGCCTAGCCAACGTTTGTAGTCTTGACCATTGCTATCCCCAGCCCGTGACCTTTTTTGGCCCGTGACCGGCAGCCTAGCTAACGTCCATAGTCCATCTCCACCATCTAACACGGAACCAGGTCGGCTCGGTACCATTTGTAACGACCCAGCCCAAAGTGTAACGTAATGGGCAAAGTCATTTCTAGTCATTTCTTTAAAATGGGTACCCTTGAAGTTAAAGATCTCTAGTTTTATATATATATATATATTCGACGCGGTGGGATCGAACGTTGGTATCCATGAATTTGTTTAAATTATTTACCCGCTACCCGGTTAATTATTAATTACCCGGTCAAGTGGAAAGTATTAGTTAACCGGTTAAGTATTTTTACCCGGTTAAGTAAACCATACCATTTAACCGTTTAAACTAGTAAAGTGAACCATACCATTTAAGAGGTTGAGTGAAAAGGTTAAGTGAACCGTGTTAATTACCCAATTACGCGGTTAAAGGAATTATGGTGAAAGGGTGCTTCCACAAACCCTAGCCGTCATTTATTCTTTATAAAAGGAGAAGGGGTCGTTGAACCTAGGAAATACCAATGGATGATGGGGTGTGAGAATTTAATGAAGGGGTCGTTGAACTTAGGAAATACCAATGGATGATGGGGTGTGAGAATTTAATGAAGGGGTCGTTGAACCTAGGAAATACCAATGGATGATGGGGTATGAGAATTTAATGGAGGGAATGGTTGAAGTGTATATATATGCAGGAGGAGGGAGTATTTCATCCCTCATCTCCGTCCCAGGCGACCTCCCCATTACTGTATTAGGGTTCACGGGTCATAGTCAGACGTAATCACAAATCAGGTACGTATAATAGATAGAACATCATACTTTCCTTGTTGGTAGCCTAGGTCGGCCTGAGCCCAGATTCGACTACCATGCACCGAGTGCTACCGGGGTCAATGAATTGACTCAGTCCGACACTGGGTCGTGTTATGTACGTGAATTTTGTAATGCATCGACATTGTTTTGGAGTAGTGATAGCCACCCCATAAAAAGGCTACGGCCGGGGTGAGTGAGGCACAGCGATTCCTCCATCGCACTGGAGTGCAGTGATAGCCGCCCCATAAAAAGGCTACGGCCGGGGTGTGTGAGGCACTGGCACTGGAGTGCAGTGATAGCCGCCCCATAAAAAGGCTACGGCCGGGGTGTGTGAGGCACTGGCACTAGAATTGGTAGTGAGAGCTTCCCCACAAACGGGGCATAGCAATCACCTGAGTGCAGTGATAGCCGCCCCACAAAAAGGCTACGGCCGGGGTGTGCAAGGCATTGGCACTGGAGTGCAGTGATAGCCTCCCCATAAAAAGGCTACGGCCGGGGTGTGCGAGGCACTGGCACTAGAATTGGTAGTGAGAGCTTCCCCACAAACGGGCATAGCAATCACCCGAGTGCAGTGATAGCTACCCCACAAAAGGCTACGGCCGGGGTGTGCGAGGCACTGGCACTGGAGACGGTAGTGGTAGCCTCCCCACAAAAAGGCTACGGCCGGGGTGTGCGGATCACAGCGGATACCTCCTCCGCATTGTTTTGGAGTATAGCGGAATCGCTCCACCGCATATTAAAATAAACATAAGGAAATAGTGGAATGTACTTGTCTTGTTTTATCTATTATACTACTTAGTGTTGTAATCACTAACGCGGAATTGCCTCCGCAGGTATGCAAATACGAGATTAGGAGATTGACATCCAGAGTATGGAGCAAAATAAATATGAGGACTCCTTTTTTTATTTAATTGAGAAATAAGTGTGGCTGCTGGGAAACGGTCCAAGACTGTGGGATCTTTATATATGTTTTTGTTAAATAAAAAATGTTAGTCATATTTACTTAATTGTGAGTAACACCTGGCCAGCTAGGCCCACAATATCGTGAAAAATGGCGGGTCGTTACAAAAATACTCCGGTTGTTTTTATCTGATCAAACAAGTCATCAATCCTCGGTATGGGGTACTGATTCTTAACTGCCACTTGTTTGATTTTTTGATAGTCAATACACAGCCGAAGTTATCCATCTTTCTTCTTCACAAAAAGAACAAGGGCTCCCCAGGGTGAAGTACATGGTCTGATGAAGCCTACTTGCAACAACTCTTCTAGTTGACTTTTTAACTCCTTGAGTTCTGCTAGAGTCATGCGGTATGGTGCTTTAGAAATTGGTATTGTTCCAAGCACTAGGTCGTTGGCAAACTTCACTACCCACTTAGGAGGTAACCTTGGAAGTTCTTCTGGGAATACACATATTCCTGGACTAAATCCACCCCCTGAACCAAATTAGCGAATGCTAGTGCTTTCTTCTGGACAACGGGCTTTGGAAAATATTATCCATTGAAAGCTGCCATAAATTCCGCCCACGTGATGGAAGAAATCTCACGTTGGTGGAATGTGGTTTTCTCCATGGATTTGTACCAGTAAGATGCTTCTTCTTGAAGCATGCATGTTGCCAATCACACTTGATGTCGGTGGGGCACAGACAGAGCTTTAAATGCTTTTTTGGTAATGTCAATCCAGCTCTCTGCCTTCATTGGATCGATCCCTCCAATAAAAACCTCAGCTCCATTCTTCCGGAACTTCTCCATAGTGTATTGTTCACTATTATCCACAGCTAGCGGCACCACTTGTCGGACTACTGGGGGCACTAGGTTTGGAAGCTCCCTCGCTCGCCCGGGTCAGATAACCCTGCCCACCCTTGGGAACTCCCTTGATCACCATCTGGGACATTACTAGGATGCGCTGCCGAGTTTGAGGCTCCATTCCCTGCTACCACTCCCAGTAACGGCTACTGAGTTTGTATGATCATTAGGATCTGGGCCAACACATTCTCTGATGTTCGAATTTGACTGCACAGATCAGTTTGACTGTCTACGAGTGCCTCTTATCTAAAACGTCGAACCATCATGGTTCATTAAGATGTTTTTTTTCCAGTTATGACTTAGGTTTATTAGTGACTGAATTTGTTAATTCAAAACACAACACAGTAGGAAAAGATAATTATTGGACCTTTCAACAAGGTACTATAGTCATAAAATGTGAGCTAGTGGGAAACTGTGCTCTGATACCACATGTAACGACCCGCCATGTTTCACGATATTGTGGGCCTTGCTGGCCATGTGTTACTCAAAATTTAACAAAACCAACCCTATAATGACCAGTCTTAACCGGACCATATGTTACTTAAAAGGTTACATGAATAATATGAAAGAAAACAAATCTAGCATTTCTAACTAAAAAAACTTATGTTTCAAATAACAATGTATGAAATAATTATTTACACAGTCTTAGACTGTTTCCTATAGCCACATTTATAACACAAGAAAAGTAAAAGAGAAGTCCGTTTATTATCTGTTCACCTCTTGGGTTGGTAGAAGAACTACTCTGTCGTCTATTAGTCTTTAGTTCTAGCTGCTAACCTGAAGAGGCAATTCTATGTTAGTGATTAAACACTAAGTCATACAATTAAATAAAACAAGTCCATAAACTCTCTATCAGTATCTATAATATTGGATGTTGTGACCATTCCAACATGTCCGTTTATTAGCTGATGGTTTAGTCCACCATGTCCATTAGTTGGCTGAAGGGCGTAGCCCATGTCGGATTGAGTCAATTCCTTGACCCCGGTTGCACTCGGTGCATGGTGGTCGAATCTGGGCTCAGGCTGACCAGGTTGTTGACAAGGGAAAATACAACATTTTAAATAATTATATGAACCTCAAAATTTGGTGAAGAACCGGCAACTATAACAAATAATCCTAAAGTCTTCCCCTTTGTGTGTCAAATGTGCTCATAACCTATCCAGAGGATGTTTTATTGAACAACAGAACTTTCCTTTATATAGAAGAATATGTGTGGAATTCTAGAAGTCATTACATTAAATTTTATAAAGCAGCAAAATTCAGTATGGTGATTAAGAAATGCATGAAAACTAAGATTAGGGAGATAGGAAGGTTACCCAAGTAAGGAAGAGGAGAAGAAGATGAGAGCGTAATGACACCCTCTCTCCCCCCCCCCACCCACCCCTCACAATTTATAAAATGAAAAATGACATCCCTTCACAAAAACTGGCTAGGGTGTGTGAAAACACACCAACACCCGTATTTTATTCTTTTAACCGGGTAACCGGGCAAAGAATAAAATTTTTAACCGGGTAGACTTAGCAGGGTAGAGAATATTATATAATTAATATTAATTCTCTAATGTTCGATTTTCCCTGCTCGAGTCAAATATATTAAAAAATTTAATTTTTCCACAGTCTTTACAGATGATGATAGTGAATTTGAGTTTGAATTTAAATGCATGCAAATAGATGTTGTTCTTTACAGATTGATGATGAGTGTAGCATTCATGCATTATATTGGGTGTTGGTATTTAGTCTTGATGTGTAGGTATTGAGTAGGAGCTCGCCACCTAGGCGTGAGGACACGCTCAAAGCATCTATTAAGTCTGTTAGGACTTGTTTCTGTTTTATGTTCTATTTATTGTGTATTATTTTTTATTACTTGTAGGGCGAGTTAAGTTGCGTTTTATGAATCTTGTGCTTGTTATCCATGTAGTAGCATATTGTCTACATAGTAGCATGATAGGTTTATTTCGGGTGTTATCTGTTTGACAGTTAATTTCAGTCGGGTCAATTTAAAAATAGGCATACCGCGCCAAAGCCGGTCTTGTATTATGAACCATGAGAGTTATGTGTTCCCAAGTATATTATGATAATTCCGTTAAAACAGCAGCATATGAGTTATCTTAATATATTAATGTACGACATTTTTTTAATTAATTTTAATTAGATCATAGAGTTTTATTTATGCTAAATAACGTATTAGAATGTGTGACGGGTAGTTTGGGTGGGTTATTAGTTATATAGCATGTCATTGTCTTGTTGTGATGTGTATTATGTTTTATAAGATTTTTCCCTATTTTTTGAATTTTTTTGAATATATGCTTGATATAGTATGTATGATTGCATCATGAGCGGGAGTTAGCTTTTAGTTTGTCATGTATGTACGGAGTAGGAACTCGCTGCCTAAGCACGAGGACCTCACTGGAACTTCTACCAAGTCCGTTGTAAAGACCCGGAAAAAAAAATTTCATTAGCTGGTTAAGTATGAATTTCCCGGTTAAATTGAAAAGTAATTTCTAATTGGACGATTCTAGTTGAATCAGTCGAGTCGAACACATTAATTATCCATTTAACCATTTAAGTTAACCATACCATTTAAGAGGTTGAGTGAAAAGGTTAAGTGAACCGTGTTAATTTCCCAATTACCCGGTCAAAGGAATTATGGTAAAAGGGTGCTTACACAAACCCTAGCGGTCATTTATGCTTTATAAAAGGAGAAGGGCTCGTTGAACCTAGGAAATACCAATGGATGATGGGGTGTGTGAATATAATGAAGGGGTCGTTCAACCTAGGAAATACCAATAGATGATGGGGTATTTCATCCCTCATCTCCGTCCCAGGCGACCTCCCCATTACTGTATTAGGGTTCACGGGTCACAGTCATACGTAATCACAAATCAGGTACGTATAATAGGTAGAACATCGTATTTTCCTTGTTGGTAGCCTAGGTCGGCCTGAGCCCAGATTCGACTACCATGCACCGAGTGCAACCGGGGTCAATGAATTGACTCAGTCCAACACTGGGTCGTGTTATGTGCGTGAATTTTGTAATCCATCAACATTGTTTTGGAGTAGTGATAGCCACCCCATAAAAAGGCTACGGCCAGGGTGAGTGAGGCACAGCGAATGGTCCATCGCACTGGAGTGCAGTGATAGCCGCCCCATAAAGAGGCTACGACCGGGGTGTGTGAGGCACTGGCACAGGAGTGCAATGATAGCCGCCCCATAAAAAGGCTACAGTCGGGGTATGTGAGGCACTGGCACTAGAATTGGTAGTGAGAGCTGTAAAACCCGTGATTCGAGTCAGGGTTTTACGTTACCGAACCAGTCGGTTCGATCGTTGGTTCGAGTCGAGTCGGTTTCATGAATCGCGTGCTGAGTCGAGACCAGCCGTGAGTTATGAGCGATGAGAGTCAGGTGTACCTGAATATATGATGATAACGTCGAGAAGATGGTGAGATACGAGTTATCTGAATATATGAAAGTATGCAGTATTTTTTCTTTTTATATGTTTGATCGTAGAAATAATTTTAGGGCCGAATGACGAATTAGGACGCGTTGGATTATATTCGGGTGGGTTATTAGTTATAGAGCATGTCATTTGGATGTTGTTGTGTTTGTTTTATTTTATGTGATTTTTCCATATTTTTCTAGATTTTTTTAGAATTTATTACGAACTAGTTATTATTTTGACTCGAGTCGGAATCGAGTCAATACTAAATTACGAGTTTGCCACTAGTCATGTTTTTCTTCTTCCCCGACCATTCTCACCCAAACCCTCGCCGCCGCCACTGTGGTGTGCTGCCGCCGCCGCCGCCGACGCCGTGCTGCCGCCGATCGACGCCGCCCTGCCCCGCCTTGCCGTCGCCGTGCCGCCCCGACCAACCCCGGCCACCGTCGCGCCGCCACGACGCCGGAATCGCCCCGCGAACCGCGACGCGCCGCCCACTGATTCCGCCGCCGTCCGGGCCGCGCCGCCGCCGCTGTGACCCCGACGACCACCCCCTCGACGTCGCCGACGTTTCCCCCATCGTCCCGACCACCGTCGAGGCCGGCCGGAGCCTCGATCGGAGAACGCCGCCGCCGCCACCCACTTTCGACGCCGCCGCCGACGGCCATCGCCGCCTCGGTTACTTTGTTTGACACCACCATCGGACCAAGCTCGTCGAGCTGGTGCCGATAGACCCCTTGATTGCCCCGTCCCAAATCATCGCCGGAAAACCGTCGGAATCCGCCGGAAAACCGCCGACACTCGCCGGAAAACCGCCGGAACCGCCGGAAATTGGATTTGTGGGAAATTCGCCGGATCATCCGCCGAACGCACCCGGTCCAATCTGATCGGACTTCGGACGCCGCTAGGTGCCGAATTCGAGTTTCGAGCCACGAAACGGAAACCCTAGCCGTCGCCGATTTTCGACGACGCGAGGTATAATTTATTTTAATTTAATTATTTGAAAGTTTTGATTATTAGAATTGCATGCTAGGATTGGTGAATTGTGTGTTATAATAATATATATAAATGTAGATTTGATTAAGGATAAAAATATGAAATTTGTTTGATTGTGTGGTGTTAAAAATAGAAGTTATGAAACTAATTAGGGTTATTAAGTAATAATCATGATCTAATCAAACTAGTTTAAGTAGACTTGCTAGAATCGATATAGGTTGATGTGTGTTGATTGACGTGTGATTGTGTTGATTGTGTGTGCATGCTATAGGATGTGTGATTCATCATGCGGGCGTTAGTTTTTAGCTTGATTGTGTAGGTACGGTGTAGGAGCTCGCCGCCTAGGCGCGTGGACCCGTTTGGAGCTTCTACCAGGTCCGTTTAGGACTCGTTCTCTGATTTACGCTACTCTCTTGTGTATTTGACTTATTATGTGCAGGACGAGTTAAGTGGCGTTTTATCGAATCCCACTTAACTCGGGCCATTTAGCCAACAGTTATTTTCCGGATTAATAACCCTCGAGGATGAGATCCCTCGAGTTTGTTTTCGAACTTCAGATCCAGCTCACGTTGCCTTCGGGCCTATTGTATAAATCCCAACCCAGACCTATATATATGTATAGTTTTCGTGTTTTGGTGAGAGACTGAATGAGGGAAATCCGACTACCGTGCTACGCGAGCGGGCACGTGTGTGTCGACAGTGGGCTCTGGAATGGTGTGCAAGCCGTTTCATTCCCGAGGGATCCTGACAACTCCACC
>JAURVB010000708.1:0-51444 GCA_033002965.1 Piper betle
TCGGGCGCTAGGGTTTGGCGGTTGTCCCTAGCGAATCCCATGTCAAAGGCAGATACCCGGTGTTATTCGTGTGGTGGAACAACCCACCGGAGCCATGCATCATGTTGGAGTACAGTTGGGGAACCGACGGGTGCAGCGTCGATCGGGCGTGCATGCATGCCGGGACAATGACCGGTCATAATGTCGTGTGCCGATGGCGGGTGTAGCGGGTGAACAGGCTGCTACCGGGTACCGAGCCAACGGGAACCAGGCACATGCGAGGTCGTGCCATGCCAGGAGCAGTACCGGGTGCGGGAGCGTGCGGGTGACCGTGCACCATGGCCGAGCATGTGGGCAGCAGTACCGTGTGGCGACTAAGCAGGATGTTGGGAACCAGTTGTGTGTGTCGAGCGAGCACCACCGCGGATGCCAGCTGATTGTTCGATCAAAATAACGGGCAAGACTTACATGGTGTGGAAATTGATGTGCGGGCACCCGGGTCCGAGTGAGTTTGGAGCCGGTGCTGTGTGCTGAGCAGTCTGGAGCCTGTTGTGTGTAGGATCGGTAAAAGGTCTAGCTGGGGTGAACCATGAGGGTCGACCAGCAGGCTAGAGTGCACCATGGGCTTTCCAGTAAATGTGCTGGAACTCCAAGAGTTGTGGTGATGTCGGCAGATCATCCTGGACCGTGGATGAGGTGATCAACGGTGAAGGGCAGTGTTGGAACATCACTAAGGTGACTGCTGGTATTGAGCATGCTGAGCCATTGATCGGGGATTGGATGGCCAGGATCCAGCAAAGTGATGTGCCCCTTTTGTCCAACCAATGCCTATATAAGGAGCAACTTCATTTGGTGGTGAGGCAGAATAGATCAGAGTGGATCTGGAGAACAACATGGGAAGAGTGTGTTAGTGATCTCGGTGGAGGAGAGAAACTTGGCCGGGCAAGGGGATGCCTTGGGGTTACTGCAGTCAGGCCGAGGGGCGGTCTGGAACTTCAAGGGGATTACCGGGGTAGTCGACTGTAAAGACCCGGAATATATATATATATATATATATATATATATATATATATATTTGACGCGGTGGGATCGAACGTTGGTATCCATGAATTTGTTTAAATTATTTACCCGCTACCCGGTTAATTATTAATTACCCAGTCAAGTGGAAAGTATTAGTTAACCGGTTAAGTATTTTTACCCGGTTAAGTAAACCATACCATTTAACCGTTTAAACTAGTAAAGTGAACCATACCATTTAAGAGGTTGAGTGAAAAGGTTAAGTGAACCGTGTTAATTACCCAATTACCCGGTTAAAGGAATTATGGTGAAAGGGTGCTTCCACAAACCCTAGCCGTCATTTATTCTTTATAAAAGGAGAAGGGGTCGTTGAACCTAGGAAATACCAATGGATGATGGGGTGTGAGAATTTAATGAAGGGGTCGTTGAACCTAGGAAATACCAATGGATGATGGGGTGTGAGAATTTAATGAAGGGGTCGTTGAACCTAGGAAATACCAATGGATGATGGGGTATGAGAATTTAATGGAGGGAATGGTTGAAGTGTATATATATGCAGGAGGAGGGAGTATTTCATCCCTCATCTCCGTCCCAGCACCTCCCATTACTGTATTAGGGTTCACAGGTCACAGTCAGACGTAATCACAAATCAGGTACGTATAATAGATAGAACATCATACTTTCCTTGTTGGTAGCCTAGGTCGGCCTGAGCCCAGATTCGACTACCATGCACCGAGTGCAACCGGGGTCAATGAATTGACTCAGTCCGACACTGGGTCGTGTTATGTACGTGAATTTTGTAATGCATCGACATTGTTTTGGAGTAGTGATAGCCACCCCATAAAAAGGCTACGGCCGGGGTGAGTGAGGCACAGCGATTCCTCCATCGCACTGGAGTGCAGTGATAGCCGCCCCATAAAAAGGCTACGGCCAGGGTGTGTGAGGCACTGGCACTGGAGTGCAGTGATAGCCGCCCCATAAAAAGGCTACGGCCGGGGTGTGTGAGGCACTGGCACTAGAATTGGTAGTGAGAGCTTCCCCACAAACGGGGCATAGCAATCACCTGAGTGCAGTGATAGCCGCCCCACAAAAAGGCTACGGCCGGGGTGTGCAAGGCATTGGCACTGGAGTGCAGTGATAGCCTCCCCATAAAAAGGCTACGGCCGGGGTGTGCGAGGCACTGGCACTAGAATTGGTAGTGAGAGCTTCCCCACAAACGGGGCATAGCAATCACCCGAGTGCAGTGATAGCTACCCCACAAAAAGGCTACGGCCGGGGTGTGCGAGGCACTGGCACTGGAGACGGTAGTGGTAGCCTCCCCACAAAAAAGGCTACGGCCGGGGTGTGCGGATCACAGCGGATACCTCCTCCGCATTGTTTTGGAGTATAGCGGAATCGCTCCACCGCATATTAAAATAAACATAAGGAAATAGTGGAATGTACTTGTCTTGTTTTATCTATTATACTACTTAGTGTTGTAATCACTAACGCGGAATTGCCTCCGCAGGTATGCAGATACGAGATTAGGTGATTGACATCCAGAGTATGGAGCAAAATAAATATGAGGACTCCTTTTTTATTTAATTGAGAAATAAGTGTGGCTGCTGGGAAACGGTCCAAGACTATGGGATCTTTATATATGTTTTTGTTAAATAAAAAATGTTAGTCATATTTACTTAATTGTGAGTAACACCTGGCCAGCTAGGCCCACAATATCGTGAAAAATGGCGGGTCGTTACATCGATATCCGCCTTTAGGGTCAAGGCTCACATACTAGTTGTTCGGCAACCCTGCGCGGTGAACCGAGGGTTGGGTGAAGTCTTGTCGAGTTAGGGTCGAGAGGCATACATGGGACGCGTAGTCACTGCGGCTTGGTGATCGGTGTGTGTGTTCGGTACAATCGCTAGTAGCTTGATACCGGTACTAGTGGCGCTAGTAGCTGGGCATGGTACCGGGACTGGGTTCGTGCGGAATTCGCAAGTGGGTGGTCCGAGGCCGTTGTCCACCACAGCACATTGGTGTGTGCGGAGGTGGTGTAGGCTGGTATTTCCAGGGAGGGAAACACGCTGCACGGAGGCAGTTAGGGCGAAAAATTTAACCCCTAAGTTGACCCCTGTGACTACAATACCGGCTTTCACGGGTTGACTACAATAAAGCTTGGAGCTTTGGGGTCGTTAAATAAATTGTTAAAGTAGAATGACAACTAGGTAAATATGGGAGAACTCGATGCGGTCTAGTTAGAATATAAGGTAAATACAAAAGAATTAAGTATGGGACATGTTAGTAATTAAATTATCAAGTAGATAATGGGGATTTAGCTGGGGAATGTTAATAATTAAATTATCATTTGAATTGCTGAAAATTTAATAAGAAATGAAGACTAACATGAACTAATTACATTATTTAAAATTGATAGTATATTAGTCATGTAAGTTGCATGTAGGTTCATACAAAATAAAATTATACTAATGTATAATTTTATGCCCTCATTCAGATTAGGGTTCACGGGGTCACAGTTAGACAAAATCAGAAGTCAGGTACGTATAATAGGTAGAACATCATATTTTCCTTGTTGGTAGCCTTGGTCGGCCTGAGCCCAGATTCGACCACCATGCACCGAAGTAGTTCATTAACATTATTTTGGAGTAGTGATAGCCGCCCCATAAAAAGGCCACGGCCGGGGTGAGCAAGGAACAGCGATTCCTCCATCGCACTAGAGTGTTGTGATAGCCTCCCCATAAAAAGGTTACGGTCGGGGCACGTGAGGCACTGACACTAGAGTTGGCAGTTACAACTTCCCCACAAACGAGGCATAGCAATCACCAGAGTGTAGTGATAGCCTCCCCACAAAATAACTACGGCCGAGGTGTGCAAGGCACTGGCACTGGAGTGCAGTGATAGCCTCCCCATAAAAAGGCTACGGCTTGGGTATGCGAGGCACTAGCACTAGAATTGGTAGTGAGAGTCTCCCCACAAACGGGGTATAGCAATTACTTGAGTACAGTGATATCCTCTTCATAAAAAGGCTACGGCCGGGGTGTGTATGACATTGGCACTGGACTACAGTGATAGCCTCCCCATAAAAAGGCTACGGCCGGGGTGTGCGGGGCACTGGCACTAGAATTGGTAGTAAGAGATTCCCCACAAATGGGGTATAGCAATGACATGAGTGCAGTGATAGCTTCCCACACAAAGGCTACGGCCGGGGTGTGCGATGGACACCTGGTCAACATCCAATTCATCCAAATCTCTTGTGCGATGGACAGAACTAGTGGGTCTCTAAGCCCATCATGACAAGCCTGTCAGATTCCTACTGACGGCTACTAACATCCAAATCTGGTATAAGATGGGAACTCATACCCATTCTACCCCTACTAGCACTACACATATCTTGCTCACATCTAACATACCAACTGTCTACTATCATCCCATAGAAATGACCTGTCAACTCAACTAAGGTCAGTTCCACATAATTTCGATCCAGTCCTGAATACACTATTATCCAAACAATTTGTGAAGAAAATCTGCATGTAAAGAAAATATACAAAAACATACCTGCCAGCTGGACTCGGAGCAGTCTTTGCACACACATCACCTATAAAAGTATCATACATCTTAATCGGCCGAGAGTGGCTCTGATACCAATGTTGTAACACCCCAAATCCGGTTCATGCTCGTGAACCGAACCGGCATGTTACGGGGCCCCGGTTAGGTTGGCTAACCCGAACCTAACTCATACGGATCCAATCTCGGCGTCTTAAGATGTAGATACGACTTGTCATGCATGGATAAATTCATAAAACCCTAACATGATACTACATGGATGACATGCAACCTAAACTTCACACCAACACAATTACAATCAAAATTAGTAAAAATTATAAAATAAAAGGGACAGAATTTCCCCTAAAAATGTAATTAGGGGCCACCCTGTTAAAAACGTATATTCAAACATATATACGTATAGCAACGATAGCATTCACACATACTTCTAATCTATTATATTCATCATTCTCTGAACTTTGGGTCCTAACCCCACTTTTGCTGCGCTACTCTGATCATTTCATTTCATGTCATTGTCATGCATCAAACATTTAATCATGTCATTCACAATATAATAACATAATAATGCAATATTAAACATTCAGAAATCTAACATGTGTGTGTGCACAAGACCTCATTGCTCCTCCGTCCAAGCTGGCGCATCCATCTCGTGCTTATCACCTACATATATATAAGAAAAACGTCAGTAACAAGCGTTACTGGTCCGGAAAATAAAATAACTATAACAAACTGGCTATGAGAGCAAACTCTCATCTGAAAGCAAACATATACTTCCTCAAGAACACTCTGAAGGGCACTACTGAGGAGCCACTGGGCTGCAGACCCGGTAGCATCCCGAACTTACTGCTGCTGGTACTGTGCTACTCTCAGCACTTCTTTTTCAGTACTTCTCGTGAAACTTTATCCTAAGCCCTCTCCTTACATACATGTCATGACGTGCAAGCAAAGACAAGATAAAATAATAAATGAGAAACCAAAAGAAAATATATACTATTTTATGAAAATACGGTAAAACATGATAATCTATCGTAGCATTCATCATTATCTCCTTCGTTTCAATTGAACCGAGCCTGAACTCCAAACTCACTACTCATTCACATTTATCCATTCATTTCAAAACAAGCAATTTATCTAAACAAACACATCAAAATTATCATTCACGTAGCAATAACACACTGTCATTATACGTTACACGCGGCAGGTACATGTGTGCGCGGTTCCGTGCTGCTCCTCCGCAGTCCCGACAGCTTTCATCGCTCGCATTCCTCACCTACATATATATAGAAAAACCGTCAGTAACGAGTGTTACCGGCCCGGAAAATAACTAATATCAATCTGGCACAGGAGAGCAAACTCTCCTGTTGAATGAAAACCATATACTTCCTCAAGAACTCTCATCAGGGCACATACGGGAGCCGTCGCCCTCGGGTCGACAGCGTCCCCCTATCTTTCACATTCTCATGCCTCGGCCATTTCTCTATTGCTTCTCGCGTCAAATCTCATTCCTTTCCGCCCTCTGCACCTTCCATATTACTCCTGGCCTTGAGCACGAAGGCCGAGTACTCTCAGGCAGTCGCCTTCAGTACCCTTTGAAACCACAAGTCTAGACATGCGCTGCAATGCAGTACCCGTGAACCTCCACACTTCTCCGGGTTTGAGGAACTCAAAGGTGGAGTTGTCAGGATCCCTCGGGAATGAAACGGCCCGCACACCATTCCAGAGCCCACTGTCGACACACACGTGCCCGCTCGCGTAGCACGGTAGTCGGATTTCCCTCATTCAGTCTCTCACAAAAACACGAAAACTATACATATATATAGGTCTGGGTTGGGATTTATACAATAGGCCCGAAGGCAACGTGAGCTGGATCTGAAGTTCGAAAACAAACTCGAGGGATCTCATCCTCGAGGGTTATTAATCCGGAAAATCGTTGGCTAAATGGCCCGAGTTAAGTGGGATTCGATAAAACGCCACTTAACTCGTCCTGCACATAATAAATCAAATACACAAGAGAGTAGCGTAAATCAGAGAACGAGTCCTAAACGGACCTGGTAGAAGCTCCAAACGGGTCCACGCGCCTAGGCGGCGAGCTCCTACACCGTACCTACACAATCAAACTAAATACTAACGCCCGCATGATGAATCACACATCCTATAGCATGCACGCACAATCAACACAATCACGCATCAATCAACACACATTAACCTATATCAATTCTAGCAAGTCTACTTAGGCTAGTTTGCATTAGATCATGATCATTACCTAATAACCCTAATTAGTTTCATAACTTCTATTTTTAACACCACACAATCAAACAAATTTCATATTTTATCCTTAATCAAATCTACATTTATATACAGTTATTATAACACACAATTCACCAATCCTAGCATGCAAATTCTAATAATCAAAACTTTCAAATAATTAAATTAAAATAAATTATACCTCGCGTCGTCGAAAATCGGCGACGGCTAGGGTTTCCGTTTCGCGGCTCGAAACTCGAATTCGGCACCTAGCGGCGTCCGAAGTCCGATCAGATTGGACTGGGTGCGTTCGGCGGATGATCCGGCGAATTTCCCACGAATCCAATTTTCCGGCAGTTCCGGCGGTTTTCCGGCGAGTGTCGGCGGTTTTCCGGCGGATTCCGACGGTTTTCCGGCGATGATTCGGGACGGGGCAATCAGGGGGTCTATCGGCACCAGCTCGACGAGCTCGGTCCAATGGTGGTGTCAAACAGGGTAGCCGAGGCGGCGATGGCCGTCAACGGCGGCGTCGAAAATGGGCGGCGGCGGCGGCGTGCTCCGATCGGGGCTCCGGCCGGCCTCGACGGCGCTCGGGATGGTGGGGGAAATGTCGGCGACGGCGAGAGGGTGCTCGTCAGGGTCACACCGGCGGCGGAGCGGCCCGGACGGCGGCGGAATCCGGCCCGAAGTGGCGGCGGCCGAGGTGGTTTCGTGGGTCGATTCCGGCGTCGTGGCGGCGAGACGGTGGCCGGGGTGGGTCGTGGCGGCACGGCGACGGCACGACGGGGCGGGGCGGCGACGATCGGCGGCAGCACGGCGTCGGCAGCGGCGGCGGCAGCGCACCACAGTGGCGGCGAGGGTTTGGGTGAAAGAAGGGTCGGGAGGGAGAAAAAGTGCTGTAGTGGCAGTTTCGTAATTAAGTATTGACTCGATTCCTACTCGAGTCAAAATAATAACTAGTTCGTAATAAATTCTAAAAAAATCTAGAAAAATATGGAAAAATCACATAAAATAAAACAAACACAACAACATCCAAATGACATGCTCTATAACTAATAACCCACCCGAATATAATCCAACGCGTCCTAATTCGTCATTCGGCCTAAAACTATTTCTACGATCAAACATATAAAAAGAAAAAAATACTGCATACTTTCATATATTCAGATAACTCGTATCTCACCATCTTCTCGACGTTATCATCATATATTCAGGTACACCTGACTCTCATCGCTCATAACTCACGGCTGGTCTCGACTCAGCACGCGATTCATGAAACTGACTCGACTCGAACCAACGGTCGAACCGACTGGTTCGGTAACGTAAAACCCTGACTCGAATCACGGGTTTTACAACCTTCCCTCCTTATAAAAATTTCGTCCTCGAAATTTTAGATTAAGGAGGTTTCACTCTGGTAGCTATCTACTAAATGTGAAATCTGAGGTGAGACGCCTGCGTACCTGTCACGTTTGTCGTATCCTCCAGTGCTTCAGCAATCGTGGCTGTGTCCATCCCAGCTGTCCATGGTGGTACCGAAATGGATGGTCCTGGTGGTGGTGTTGTTTGCATTCCTCTCTGATCCAAGGCTTGCTGTTCTTGTCCTGTCATGATAGCTACAAGTCCTCTCTGCTGCTGCCTCGGTGGCTGTTGGTCTCTGCCTGTCTGCTGTGGTTGTTGCTGGGGGCCTGGGAGCGCAAGTCTCTGCGGTGGTGCTGGGAGCGTCACCTGTTGGGTCTGGCCAGTTGGACAAGTTGCGGCTCTATGCCCTGGTTGACCGCAACTATAGCATACGTCTGTGCCTACTCTGCACTCTACAGCTCTATGTCCTTGTTGACCGCATCTGTAGCATCCGTCTGTGCCTGCTCTGCACTCACCTCCATGACGACGTCGGCAATTCTGACAGAAGGGTGCTCTATAGCCCTGAACTTGGGCATCCATAGCCCTCATGGCAACTGGTGCATCTAACTGATGTCTCTGTTGTTCTCCCTGCTCTGGCTGATACGGCCTCGAATGTTGCTGCCTCTGGTCAACATCCTGGCGAGGTCTAGCAGCTATAACTCGTTCTGCCTCGCCTGCAGCTCTCACAACATCACCGAAAGTAGCGAACTTCCTATCCAAATAGGCCATCCTGATCTCGTGATGGAGGCCTTCGTAAAAACGCTCTATCCTTCTTTCTTCGGTGGACACCAAGTCTGGTGCAAATCTCTCTAGAGCTCTAAACCTAGTCTCGTATTGTACCACCGTCATGGGTCCCTGCCTCAGCGTCTGGAATTCTCGTTCCTTTCTCTTCCTGATGTTTGGCGGGAAATACTTTCCATCGAATTCCGCCCTAAATTCCTCCCATGTGATGTCCTGGGGCTGACGATGGGCAAATATAGAATTCTGGACCGAACTCCACCATATCCTGGCTTCGTCCTGGAATGCTCCTGTGATGATGCGCACTCGGTGCTCCATCGGGCATGCCATAGTGTCAAACACACCTATGGCTGACGATATCCACAAGAATGCCTCTTCCGCGTCCAACTTTCCAAAGAACGGTCGTCCACCATTCTTCACGAACTTCTCGTACTGCCACAGTCCCAATTTCCTCGTATCCACTGATCTGTTCGATCCTTCTCCTTGCTCATACCGAGGAATTTGTGGTCCCGTACCTGCTGGTATACCATCAAATCTTGCAGCTCCACTTCCGCCTGCAGTCTGCCCGCTACCTACTGCTGCGGTTCCACTGATGTCCGGTCTCATCCCCGCCTGAAGTGGGGCAAATAAGGGGGCTGTCGTTGGAGTAGCCCTCTGTTGCAGCGGTGGAGGAGGAGGCGGCGGTACGGGGTCTATGGAAACTGCTGGCTCTCCCGGTGCCTCTTCACCCACTGCTGGTCTCTTCTCAGTTCTGGCCACGGAAAGGGCTATCTGTCTGAGCTCTCTCCTGAATTCCTCTTGGTCTTGCAGCATTTGTCTCCTAAATTCTTCCTGACTGTGCAGCATTTGTATCTGAGCTTCCGCCAACCTGGTGATCGCTGCGTCTCTCTCCTGTCGACTACTTCTGGTGCAGTAACTGTCACGACCACTGTCTCGGTCCCGGCGACTATCTCGGTCCCGACGACTATCTCGGTCTCGACGACTATCTCGGTCGCGGCGACTGTCTCGATGATGGCTCTCACCACGTCGGCTAGCTGAAACTGGCACACTGACCTCTACTGGTGGCATGGCAGTCTTAGGTTGACTGGAGGCGGCGTCACTGTGAACAGGGCTAGGACTGTCCTGTCTGGCTACTGGAGGCGATGGGGTCCTGATCTGCGTCCGGCGGGTCTGTGTCACCATCCTGCTAGTAGTTCCTGCTCTAGTCTACTCGCCTGTCACACTACCGATTTGTAAGGAAATCTACAATCAAAAACATTAAAACAGAAAAATACCTGTCGGAACAGCTTGGAGCAGCTTCGGCACACATGTAACCTGTAACGCATCTACCATCTTAATCAACCAAGGGTTAGCTCTGATACCACTATTGGTATCAGAGAACATATGCCAAGAGTTGGCTCTTAGAGAACATATGCCAAGAGTTGGCTCTGATACCACAACTGTAACACCCCGTTTCGGCTCACCCGCGAACCGACCCGGGAATGTCACCGGCGACCGAACCGTTCGCTAATCTACTGGGTTCGGTTAAGCCGTCCAGGATCTACTCTCGGCGTTTTAAGATGGAGATGCAAACATGAAATGCATGGATGGGATGCGTGGGTTCTAACGGAGTCCTACATACATGCCATGACGTGCAAGCAAAGACAAGATAAAATAATAAATGAGAAACCAAAAGAAAATATATACTATTTTATGAAAATACGGTAAAACATGATAATCTATCGTAGCATTCATCATTATCTCCTTCGTTTCAATTGAACCGAGCCTGAACTCCAAACTCACTACTCATTCACATTTATCCATTCATTTCAAAACAAGCAATTTATCTAAACAAACACATCAAAATTATCATTCACGTAGCAATAACACACCGTCATTATACGTTACACGCGGCAGGTACATGTGTGCGCGGTTCCGTGCTGCTCCTCCGCAGTCCCGACAGCTTTCATCGCTCGCATTCCTCACCTACATATATATAGAAAAACCGTCAGTAACGAGTGTTACCGGCCCGGAAAATAACTAATATCAATCTGGCACAGGAGAGCAAACTCTCCTGTTGAATGAAAACCATATACTTCCTCAAGAACTCTCATCAGGGCACATACGGGAGCCGTCGCCCTCGGGTCGACAGCGTCCCCTATCTTTCACATTCTCATGCCTCGGCCATTTCTCTATTGCTTCTCGCGTCAAATCTCATTCCTTTCCGCCCTCTGCACCTTCCATATTACTCCTGGCCTTGAGCACGAAGGCCGAGTACTCTCAGGCAGTCGCCTTCAGTACCCTTTGAAACCACAAGTCTAGACATGCGCTGCAATGCAGTACCCGTGAACCTCCACACTTCTCCGGGTTTGAGGAACTCAAAGGTGGAGTTGTCAGGATCCCTCGGGAATGAAACGGCCCGCACACCATTCCAGAGCCCACTGTCGACACACACGTGCCCGCTCGCGTAGCACGGTAGTCGGATTTCCCTCATTCAGTCTCTCACAAAAACACGAAAACTATACATATATATAGGTCTGGGTTGGGATTTATACAATAGGCCCGAAGGCAACGTGAGCTGGATCTGAAGTTCGAAAACAAACTCGAGGGATCTCATCCTCGAGGGTTATTAATCCGGAAAATCGTTGGCTAAATGGCCCGAGTTAAGTGGGATTCGATAAAACGCCACTTAACTCGTCCTGCACATAATAAATCAAATACACAAGAGAGTAGCGTAAATCAGAGAACGAGTCCTAAACGGACCTGGTAGAAGCTCCAAACGGGTCCACGCGCCTAGGCGGCGAGCTCCTACACCGTACCTACACAATCAAGCTAAAAACTAACGCCCGCATGATGAATCACACATCCTATAGCATGCACACACAATCAACACAATCACACATCAATCAACACACATCAACCTATATCAATTCTAGCAAGTCTACTTAGGCTAGTTTGCATTAGATCATGATCATTACCTAATAACCCTAATTAGTTTCATAACTTCTATTTTTAACACCACACAATCAAACAAATTTCATATTTTTATCCTTAATCAAATCTACATTTATATATATTATTATAACACACAATTCACCAATCCTAGCATGCAATTCTAATAATCAAAACTTTCAAATAATTAAATTAAAATAAATTATACCTCGCGTCGTCGAAAATCGGCGACGGCTAGGGTTTCCGTTTCGCGGCTCGAAACTCGAATTCGGCACCTAGCGGCGTCCGAAGTCCGATCAGATTGGACCGGGTGCGTTCGGCGGATGATCCGGCGAATTTCCCACGAATCCAATTTTCCGGCAGTTCCGGCGGTTTTCCGGCGAGTGTCGGCGGTTTTTCCGGCGGATTCCGACGGTTTTCCGGCGATGATTCGGGACGGGGCAATCAGGGGGTCTATCGGCACCAGCTCGACGAGCTCGGTCCAATGGTGGTGTCAAACAGGGTAGCCGAGGCGGCGATGGCCGTCGACGGCGGCGTCGAAAATGGGCGGCGGCGGCGGCGTGCTCCGATCGGGGCTCCGGCCGGCCTCGACGGCGCTCGGGATGGTGGGGAAATGTCGGCGACGGCGAGGGGGTGGTCGTCGGGGTCACAGCGGCGGCGGCGCGAGTCGGACGGCGGCGAATCGCCGAGTGGCGGCGGCCGAGGTGGTCTCGTGGGTCGATTCCGGCGTCGTGGCGGCGAGACGGTGGCCGGGGTTGGTCGTGGCGGCACGGCGACGGCACGACGGGGCGGGGCGGCGTCGATCGGCGGCAGCGCGGCGTCGGCACGCGGCGGCGGCGGCAAGCGCAGCACGAGGGGCGGCGAGGGTTTGGGTAGAAGAAGGTGTCGGGAGGAGAAGAAGAAGTGCTGTAGTGGCAGTTTCGTAAATAAGTATTGACTCGATTCCTACTCGAGTCAAAATAATAACTAGTTCGTAATAAATTCTAAAAAAATCTAGAAAAATATGGAAAAATCACATAAAATAAAACAAACACAACAACATCCAAATGACATGCTCTATAACTAATAACCCACCCGAATATAATCCAACGCGTCCTAATGCGTCATTCGGCCTAAAACTATTTCTACGATCAAACATATAAAAGAAAAGAAAATACTGCATACTTTCATATATTCTGATAACTCATCTCTCACCATCTCCTCGACGTTATCATCATATATTCCGGTACACCTCACTCTCATCGCTCATAAATCACGGCTGGTCTCGACTCAGCACGCCATTCATGAAACTGACTCGACTCGAACCAACGGTCGAACCGACTGAGTTCGGTAACGTAAAACTCTGACTCGAGTCACGGGTTTTACACGACCTCCCCATTACTGTGTGAATATTTCATCCCTCATCTTATTTGTTTCCATTAGGATTCTTGCATGCAAGGTTTGTTGAAGACGCCCTGCCAAGTTGCTAGACCTCCAGCGTCTTATGCATGGGGTTCTTATTGATTGCTTAGTTGTTTTTTACATGGACATGTTAATAATTAAATTATCAATTAAATAATGGGGATTTGGATGGGGATAATTAATAATTAATTATCATTAGAATTGCTGAAAATTTAATAAGGAATGAAGACTAATATGAACTAATTACATCATTTAAAATTGATAGTATAAAGTCATGTAAGTTGCATGTAGGTTCATGCAAAATAAAATTATACTAATGTATAATTTTATGCCCTCATTCAGATTAGGGTTCACGGGTCACAGTTAGACGAAGTCACAAGTCAGGTATGTATAATAGGTAAAACATCATACTTTCCTTGTTGGTAGCCTAGGTCGGCATGAGCCCAGATTCGACCACCATGCACCGAGTGCAACCGGGGTCAAAGAATTGACTCAGTCAGACACAGGGTTGTATTATGGGCATAAATTGTGTAATGCATCGACATTGTTTTAGAGTAGTGATAGCCACCCCATAAAAAGGCTACGGCCGGGGTGAGCGAGGCACAACGATTCCTCCATCGCACTTGAGTGCAGTGATAGCCTCCCCATAAAAAGGCTACGGCCGGGTTGTGTGAGGCACTGGCACTAGAGTTGGCAGTGAGAGCTTCCCCACAAACAGGGCATAGCATTCACCTGAGTGCAGTGATAGCCTCCCCATAAAAAGGCTACTGGCCGGGGTGTGTGAGGCACTGGCACTAGAGTTGGCAGTGAGAGCTTCCCCACAAACGGGGCGTAGCATTCACCTGAAGTGCAGTGATAGCCTCCCTATAAAAATGCTACGGCCGGGGTGTGTGAGGCACTAGCACTAGAGTTGGCAGTGAGAGCTTCCCCACAAACGGGGTGTAGCATTCACCTAAGTGCAGTGATAGCCTCCCCATAAAAAGGCTACGGTCGGGGTGTGCGAAGCACTGGCACTAGAGTTGGCAGTGAGAGCTTCCCCACAAACGGGGCGTAGCATTCACCTGAGTGCAGTGATAGCCTCCCTATAAAAAGGCTACGGCCGGGGTGTGTGAGGCACTAGCACTAGAGTTGGCAGTGAGACTTCCTACAAACGGGGTGTAGCATTCACCTAGGTGCAGTGATAGCCTCCCATAAAAAGGCTACGGCCGGGGTGTGCGAGGCACTGGCACTAGAATTGGTAGTGAGAGCTTCCCCACAAACGGGCATAGCAATCACCCGAGTGCAGTGATAGCTTCCCACAAAAAGGCTATGGCCGGGGTGTGCGAGGCACTGGCACTGGAGAAGGTAGTGGTAGCCTCCCCACAAAAGGGCTACTACGGCCGGGGTGTGCGGATCACAGCGGATACCTCCTCCGCATTATTTTGGAGTATAGCGGAATCGCTCCACCGCATATTAAAATAAACATAAGGAAATAGTGGAATGTACTTGATTTGTTTTATCTATTATACTACTTAGTGTTGTAATCACTAACGCGGAATTGCCTCCGCAGGTGTGCAGATGCGAAAGTAGGTGATTGATAACCAGGGCATGGAGCAAAATAAATATGAGGACTCATTTTATTATTTATTTGAGAAATAAGTGTGGCTACTGGGAAACGGTATAAGACTATGGGATCTTTATATATGTTTTTGTTAAAAAAATGTTAGACATATTTTCTTAATTGTGAGTAACACCTGGCCAGCTAGGCCCACAATATTGTGACAAATGTCCGGGTCGTTACAGAAGATGGCTGGAGATGTTAGCGGACTACGAGATCAACATAGCGTACCACGAGGGCAAAGCAAATGTTGTTGCAGATGTGTTGAGCAGAAGACCAGGAGTCTCGTACTCTGCAGGATTGGTAGCAGTGTTAGTGACTCAGCATACTATGGGCCAGAGATAGTTTGTTGGAATGATGGCATGACTTACCATTCAGCCGAGTGTATTCGAGCAGATCATAATTGCACAGAAAGCAGACACACATTTGAGGCAATGGTTGGAACATAGAACACATCAAGAATTAGCCAGACAAATAGATGGGTTAGTTAAACTGAGAGGTTGACTCTTTGTGCCAAATGTTCCAGAGTGTCCCAGATTTCGACGGACAACCCTTCACGATGCTCACACGTCAAGATGCTTAGTGCATCCAGGTGGAGTGAAGATGTATCATGATGTCCGACGATTATATTGGTGGCCAAGAATGAAGAGAGAGGTATACGACACAGTTGCGAGATGTTTGGTGTGCCAACAAGTGCCGAGCATGTATATCCAAGTGGAATGCTACAGCCATTGGAAGGGCCAGAGTGGAAGTGGGAGAGCATATCATATGACTTTGTAGTCAGTCTACTTAGGACCCGCCAATAGAAGGATGCAATATGGGACATAGTAGATCAAATCATAAAGAGCGCACATTTCTTACCAATCAGGATGGATTACCCACTAACCACTTTGGCCACGCTGTACCAACATCAGGTAGTCAAGCTTCATGGAGTATCATATCAAATAAGGATCCGAGGTTCAAGTCTCAATTTTTGGAGGGCTTTTAAGGCAACTATGGGCACTGAATCGAGATTCAGCACCGCCTTTCACCCACAGATAGATGGGCAACCTGAGAGGACCATACAGATCCTAGAGGATTTACTTCAAGCATGCATTTTGGATTTTGGAGGAAGTTGGGAAGAGCACCTACCTCTAGTGGAGTTCTCCTACAACAACAGCTATCAGGCAATGGTAGGGATGGCACCATATGAGGCACTATATGGAAGACCATGTCGATCCCCGGTATGTTGGGTACAGGGCAGTGAGCCAGTAGTAATTGGGCCAGAGATGATCTAGCAAACACAAGAAGTGGTGATGTGGATCAAGAGGAGAATGAGAGCAGCTCATGACAGGCAAAAAAGTTATGTGGATCACGAGATTTGGGACGTGAGCAAAACTCAGTCCATGATCTATTGGACTGTTTGACATGATTGAACGCATTGGACCAATGGCGTATAGGCTTGAATTGCCGCCTCACCTATCAACTGTGCATGATGTCTTTCATGTGTCGATGCTGAAGAAATACCATCCAGACAACTTGCATGTTGTTAGCTTCAAAGAGATAGAGTTGCAACCAGATATGACATACCCAGAAGATGCAATTCGGATTGTGGATTGCAAAGTAAAGATTTTCCGAAGGAAAGAAGTCCCCCTAGTGCGAGTGCAGTGGACTTGAAGAGCAGTTGAAGAATCTACATGGGAACGCGAAGATGAGATGAGGAAGCAATACTTAGAGATATTCGAGCAACCAGCTTCATAACCTTGTACCGTGCAAGTGATTATTTTCCTTCAGATTATGGATGAGTTTGAAACATCCTTGGTTAAAATTTTGAGGACGAAATTTTCCTAAAGATGGAAAGTTGTAAAACCCATGACCCGAGTTAGAGTTTTACGTTACCGAACTAGTCGGTTCGAGTTGAGTCAATTTCATGAACCACGTGCTGAGTCGAGGCCAACCGTGGGTTATGAGCAATGAGAGTCAGGTATACCTGAATATATGATGATAACATCAAAAAAATGGTGAGAAATGAGTTATCAGAATATATGAAAGTATGCAGTATTTTTCTTTTTATTTATTTGATCGTAGAAATAGTTTTAGGCCAAATAACGCATTAGGACATGTTATAGGGCAGTTTGGATGGGTTATTAGTTACAGAGCATGTTATTTGGATGTTGTTGTGTATGTTATATTTTATGGGATTTTTCCATATTTTTTAGAATTTATTACGAACTAGTTGTTATTTTGACTCTAGTAGGAATCGAGTCAATACTAATTTACAAGTTTACCACCAGAGTGTTTCATCTCCTGACCCAACACTTCCTCACCCAAAACCTATCGCTGACACCGCACTTCTGCCAATCGATGCCGCCCCGCCTTGCCGTGTTGCCTCGACCACGCCCCACCGCCACAACGCTGGAATCGCCTTGCCGTGTTGCCTCAAACTTGGGTCATGCCACCACCACCGTGACATCGAAGCCCTTCCCCTCGACCTCCCCTACATTTCTCCCTTACCTAGTGCGGCCATCGAAGCTAGCCGTGCACTTGATCGGAGCGACCGACCTCCCCGACTGAACTCGACTCCGCCGTCGTGCCGCCCTTGCCAACACCACCATTAGGACGAGCTCGCCAAACCAGTGCTAACCCTTATCCCCGATTGCCCCGCCGGGATAGCCACTGGCAAACTGTCAGAAGTCACAGGTAAATCGGATTCACCAAACTTCGTTGGAAATCACCTAATCTTCCACCGAATCCCTACGATCGAACCCTATCAAACTTCGAACACCATAGGGTGCCTAATTTGAGCCACGAACCATGCGAGGTATAATTTAGTTTAATTTAATTATTTAAAAGTACTGATTATTAGAGTTGCATGCTAGGATTGGTGAATTGTGTGTTATAATTATATATATATATATATATATATATATATATATATATATATATATATATATATATATATCGACCCAGCCCAAAGTGCAACGTAATGGGCTAAGTCATTTCTTTAAAATGGGTACCCCGGAAGTTAAAGATCTCTAGTCCATTCGCACTTATAAACAGGATCTTCTCCTAGTAGGTATTAGATGTGGGACTAAGTTGAGGGATCTCACAATATAAATGTAGATTCGATTAAGAATAAAATATGAAATTTGTTTGAATTGAGTAGTGTTAAAAATGGAAGCTAAGAAACCAATTAGGGTAACTAAGTAATGAACATGATCTAATGCAAACTATCCTAAGTAGACTTGCTAGAATTGACATAGGTTGATGTGACTATGATTGATGCGTGATGGATGTATGCATGAAAAGGATGTTCATGAAAGGATGTATGACTGCTTCATGAGTGGGCGTTAGTAACACTCATGAAGGACTCGTTCTCTGATTTACACTATTCTATTGTGTATTTGATTTATCATGTACAGGACGAATTAAGTGGCATTTTATTAGATCCCACTTAACCCGAGCCATTTACCCGATTGTCTTCCCGGATTAATAACCCTTGAGGATGAGATCCCTCGAGTATGTTTTCAAAAACAAGATCCAACCGCAAGTTGCCTTCGGGCCTATTTTATGAATCCCTACCAAGACCTATATATATGTAGTTTTCACAATTTTTTTACAGCCTACACAAGTTAGTATGGTAGTGATTTTTGACAGCCTACACAAGTGGGTATGAAAGATTGTGAATGAGAAAGTGAAATGAGAAAGATGGTTTCAGTTCAGTAGTTCCCCTTTTAGAGATTTCATGATGTTTTCTTTCATATGAGAGTTTGTTCTCATAGCCAGTTTGATATTAGTTATATTTTAGACCAGTAACACTCGTTACTGACGGTTTCCTATTATATATGTAGCTGAGCACCTGAAGGAATGAGAGCTGTCGGGACTGCGGAGGAGTAGCACAAAAATTGCACACACATACCCACTGAGTGTATGTAGTGATGATGACGTGTATTGACATGTGTTGATGAATTTTGATATGCTATAACTGTGATTCTATTATGAGCATTTTGCATGTGAATGTAAGTGGAAAGTGAAAAATGTGCTGGGTAAAGTACGAAGCAAGAACTAGAATGTGATGGAAAATGAATTGTTTGGATTATGTTTTGATGCCTGTTGATATAAATATATGATGTTTACCCGGTTACCTAGTTAAAAGAATAAAATACGGGTGTTTGTGTGTTTCCACATACCCTAACCGTCATTTCATTTTATAAAGGACGTCCTCCACCCTAGCCTTCATTCGCATTCTCTTCTCCTCTTCCTTACCGGCGTGTCTTCTTCCTTGCTTAGGTATTTTTCTATCTCCCTCTTCTTAATTTTCTTGCACACATATTTTAAGTTGATAATAAGCTTTATAATCGTGAGGATTAAAGTTTAAAATCAACAAGAAAGAAACTAAACAAAAATTAAAGTTTAATTTGGCCGACGAGTCCCCTGTTTTGGCGAGATGGGTAAGCACGGACAAGGTTTCGCTCGGAATCGGTGGCGACGGTCGGCGGCGGTGGAATAGCCGACACGAGCCCACCGCTAGGCAGACAATGCGGGCGTCGTCGCGGCTGGAAGACGGCCGGAGTTGGCTGGAGCGACACCGCAACGACATGGCAGGGCTGGTCGGTGACGATTGACGGGGGCCGGAGGTGGTCGGCGACGGCGGCTGGAGGGCGCCTGGAGTCGGAACAGAGTATGAAATCGCCACGAGTAATAAAAAATATGGTAAAGTTACTAAACTAACTAATTATTGTATGAAATCGCCACGAGTAATAAAAATACGGTAATAATAAACAGTCGATAATTAATCGGCATAATTCAAGCGATTAAATTAAATCGTAGGGTTATAAGTAATTAATAAAATAAAGATTTTACCTTTACCATATTAAATTTAATATTAGGTAAATAAAGTGATTATTTTAATAACGAGTCAGTAATATAGAAAATGGGTTATTAAACTATAGTCGGGTAGCAATCACTCGCGTCGAACATAAAGAGTTTTATAAAAATGTGTGGAATTCAAAAAGTCATTTGTATGATAATGTAAAGTCAAAAAAATAATTATTACGTTAATACAAATGGATGTTAAATCCTGAAAATATTATAAATATCATTATACCGATATGCTAAAGGTCAAAATCGATAATTTATAAATTTAATTTTTTTCAAGAATTAATTTAATTAAATAATATTTACGGTTCATTCTAAGATTTACAAAACCCTAAATAAAATAACCTAATTATTTTTTCCAGGGTTTTACACTTGTTTCCATAAATTGTTATTGACTTTAATCAAACATGACAAATTTGTAACTTATAAATTTGTACTTTTATTCATCATGTGGAAGAAAGTTAAATGAGATGGCTCTCATGTGTTTTAATTCTGATGTCTTGCTGACTTTATCAACATAATTTGAATGTTATTAGAATATATAAGAGTCTGCCATTTTTTAAATCAAAAGTTGATCGCAAAATTAATTTTTCAACCGCTTACCAAGTTAGGATGCATGATTTTAGAATATTGACTCGAGTCGGGACCGAGTCAAGTTTTAATTGACTCGAGTCGGGACCGAGTCAATTTTTTTTTACTTGACTCGAGTAGATAACGTCCTCACACATTGCTTGTTTTGGTTTTGTTCTTATTTCATCTTCTATCTCTTTTTAATTATTTTGTATGTCCATTTGACAAGCAAGATAGAATGCTTACCCAAATTTTGGGAAAGTTATATATTTTATTGTGCTAACTATCTTGTTGGATGAACCCATTTTTTTTGGAAGATAACTAACCTGATAATATATCCTATTGTATTCTTATGAAAATCGTCATGTCATTGCATGTACAACATTTAATAGGTTATTGTGTGTTATTGCTCATTCCATTCATGTGTTTGGGTTATTAGTAAAGGTTGTCTTCCTTTTCAAGGCGGTTAGTTGATCCTAAGGAGTGCTGGGTTGTGTTCCACTAAATTACATTAAAATATAATAAAATAATTTTAAATTAATATTATGGTTCGGTTCAGGGTTAAATTGGCATGGGATGTTATAGCTAGTAACAACCCCTTTTGCTTGATAGATAATATAGTCACCAGACGGTACTCACTCTCGCCAAGATTTGTGAGGACGTGATCACGAACAAGACTCAAAAACCATTGTAAGTATTAATCCTCATGAATTAGGCTCATTACGTTGCACTTTGAGCTAAGACGTTACAAATGGTATCAGAGCAACCTGGTTACGTGTTAGATGGTGGGCTGGACTAGGGACATTGGCTAGGCTGCCGGTCACAGGCTAAAGAAGGTCGTGGGCTGGGGTTAGCAACGGGCCAAATGTAGGAATTTCGGGGACGAAATTTCCTAAGGTGGGTGGATTGTGAGATCCCTCAACTTAATCTCACATCTAATACCTACTGGGAGAAGATGTCGTTTATATGTGAGAATGGATTATAGATCTTTAATTTGGGTTAATCATTTTAAAGAAATGACCTAGGCCCATTACGTTGCAGTTTGGGCTGGGTCGTTACAGACAACATCTGCAGTAGGCAACAACTTATTATTGTTGTCTAGAACACAAGCCAACAATAGATTCCTAGGCTATTTGCCCAACATGTGTGTCCCATCAACTGCCAATGGTGACCTACATGTGCTTTGAGTAACTTGGTTAAACACCCCAAAACTTATTTGACGAACAACATTATCCTCTTAGGTGTGATATGTTGGCTATCATCGTATTGTCCTTCATCCCTGTTTGCAATCCATTCTGTTGTAGCCATCACATGATCCCTACCTAGCTTCAAAGGTCCATAAGTATGTTCCCAGAGTATCGTGTGACCTGCATTCAATCCCCAATGAAAGTTGCTCCAACTTTCCAAAGGCAACAAGATTTTATTCAAATGGCCCAACTTAAAGTGCAAATTAATGGGTCGAAGTCAATCTTTTCATTCCGGACCGCCAATCACATCCCCTTTTTCATTTTCATCCACAGATGTCCATGGAATGGGACTGAATACCTTATCCCAATCCTTCCCAACTCGTATCATCTCTCTAACTTCTGGTCTTCAAATGGTAAAACAAACCTCACCAATGCATCTCTGGAACATCAAAAAATGGTAGGTTACCGAATTTCACACAAGTTAGCACACAGGAATGTGGTTAAATAAACATTGAAAAATAAGTTAGGTTGGATTGGGTCGAACTGATTTAGAAAAAATCCATGAACCGAACCAGTTTAGGCTCAGGCTAGTTCAGACATGAACAAGCATTGAAACTAGTCGCATACATGGTCGAGCCAGAGAGGGTCCTATGGACCCATATGCACGATGGTGCTATGTCGAGGCAGGATTTTTGTACCTTCGGACTTCGATGGGGTTGAGGTGGGGCTTGGACACGAGGGAAGAACGGGCTTCACTTCAACGGTCTCAAACTAGTCCGACACGATCAAAGGTTGCTCGAAAACATGCCAAAATTGGCTAGATTAAAAGGTAAGTTCCCATTGTCTTGTCTCTCATGGTAGTTTCGCCTGGTGGGAACTGGGCTGGGCAGGATGGAGAAGGCTCCGGCAAGGTGTTTCTAGTGAGAGCCGCCTCTTCTTCCTCCGCCTCCTCTTCTGAACTTGCATGGCTTCTTTTTTTTTTAACCCGTGACTAATAAAAGACCAGAACGTACATAAGTGTCACCTGAAAGACATTACTCCACGTTATTCCTAGTCTTAATGAAAGTTGTATGTTAATATTTCTACTTAGTTAAAACCCTCCCCGTTATTTTTGATTTTTGAATATTTTTCTAATACTAATTTTTTCTCATTCTTCATGTAAAATCAAACTAAATTAATCACTATTAAATTAATATTTCTTAATCTAGTTAAGTATTATTCTACCCAAATTAGATTTTCTTATTTATATTAAAATTCTCTTGTTAATTTTAGTAAAGAATAATAAAATAAATTATTATTTGTATATGAAAATTATTAATAAAAAAATTTTAAACTCTATTATTTTAAAGTTTTTATTATTTAAATAAAAATTAATAGAAAATAAATTTAAAATTGGTCTTTCAGTCGATCTTCAATTCCAACACATGACTTCCTACCTATTATATTAAAAAAGTAAGCAAAGACCTAGTAATTGAGACGAGACCCATCTCTTAGCTTCCAACTAGCAAAATACCCGTTCAATATGCTGGGTATATTTAATATTTATTAATAATATAATTAAGAATATATAAAATTAAATTTAAAATTATTAAGATATTATATTTAAATTAAAAATTAATATTATTTATATTTAACAAAAAAATATGGCTATACCAAATATTAAAAAATTAATTTAAATTTTAATAACTAAATATGATTTATTTTAAAAAAATTTAATTTCATTAAAATCACACTCTAGATTTTCCAATAATAAAAACAATATGTAAATAAATATATAGAAACGGTAAAAATCTAATTTAAGTATATATTGTTAAGTAATAAAATTTAATTTGATAATATAATTATAAATATATTAAAATTTTTAATTTATAATTTAGGTAAAATTTTAGTTTAAATTTTTTTAATATAAATAATAATAATAATAATTTAAAATTAAATAGGTACTAAAAACTTCCAAAATTACCGTGGGTTGGGAAAGACCGAAACTCGATCGCAGCGAATAAAATGTCAAGCCCGCGTAATAAAGAAAAAATAAATAGAGAAAGTACACAGCACTTTCACAATTTCCCCTTCTTGGCCGCCTTACGGCCACCTACGAACCCTACCCTGGCCTCCTTTTCCTTCGCCCCATAAGGCATAAACCCTAAATTCTCCTCTTATCTGTCTCCAACGATGTAACTTCCCTTAAACTCTTTTGTTGCGATCGTGTTCCTGCCAATTTTTGCTTACTTTTGGCCTCGATTTTGGGTTCACATGAAGGATCCAATTGATCGCACCAAGGTGGTGCTCCGGCATCTGCCGCCGGCCTTGTCCCAGGCCCTCCTCCTACAACAAATTGATTCCCGCTTTGCCGATCGCTACAATTGGTTCTCCTTTCGCCCTGCCAAGTCTTGGTCCCTCTCCTCCCCTCTCTTGTTCACTTCAATTTATTTATTTGTAGTTTATTTGTCTGTTCTGTGTCCTTTGATTACGTTATTGCGTATGCGTTCCATATTTCAAGCAATAGAACAGAGATTAAATATAATTGTTAGGACTTCAAAATCAATTGTAGATGTTACCTGTTTTTTCTAAAAAAAGTGGGGGAACTAAGAAAACTTGCAATTGTTTTGGTAAATGCCTAGACGTTTCGAAAACTGAGATTAGAATAACATTTTTTTCATAACTCTTTTTCTGTGTCGAATGAGGAGTTGTAATTTTTGGCATGTTTGAATGTGTTTGTTTATAGCATAGTTTGTTTTTGTTTATAGACCTATCTGTGCAGTTGTTTGACTCAGTAATTTTTCTCTGCAACTTGGATAAACTTGGCCTGCAACTTACTGACACTGTTTTGAAGTGCAGCCAGAAGCGTCAACTGTACTCTCGTGCTTACATCAACTTTAAGAAACCAGAGGATGTTGTGGAGTTTGCAGAGTCATTCGATGGACATACTTTTGTTAATGAAAAGGGTAATGGTAAAATGAGATCGTATTACATTCTTGGTATTTTTTAAACCTTCCTTGCACTAATTTTTGCAGCTAAATTTATTAGTAAAGATGTCCTTGTTGTGGGTATAGGGCATTTACAACTGTTTGGCTTGTTGGGAATGGCGTTTATTCTCCTTTTTTTCCAAGAAATAGAACTTTGAATCCACATTGGTTGAAAACATTTGAAAAAAGACTGTTCCCCTTTTTTGAAAATTGTATGGATGACCATGCCTTTTCTTAGACCTTGATACTATACTGTCTTATGTGGCAAAAAGATTTACTACTAAATAATAGACATCTAGGAATTGATCAGCTAGAGCTTTCCTAAGACTACTTCGTCATTGCCTCCTACTTCAACTTATCCTCCTGAAAAGAGTTCAGGACATGGATTCAGGACTGGCAATGCATGAGCATTAAGGGAGTTCTATGATTTTATTACCACTGTTTAATTTAATTTTAGTAAATATTTTTTCAATCATTAGAAAAGGGGGATTTGAGTTTTTATATTGAAAAAGGGGGTTGAAGTGCTACTTTCACAGGTTAAAATGTTTACTGTATTAACCTATCCTCTTAGTTGTCATTGGAAAATGTTTCTTCTTCTATCTTTCATTACATCTTAAAAGAAATTTGATTCCCAAATCTTTTATTTTCTTTTTCATTACCTGTAAAATGTTAAAATACTATCTCAGGATCTCAGTTCAAGACCATTGTTGAGTATGCTCCATCTCAACGTATTCCAAAGCCTTTGATGAAAAAAGACGGTCGTGATGGGACGATATACAAAGGTTCTTTTATGTCAATTTGCCATGTGTGCTGCAGTAGATGATTTACTATTTGTTGATGTTTTTTTGTCAGTTTACAATGTGCTTTACAATGCATGATTAGATCCTGAATATGTGGAATTTCTTGAACAACTTGCCAAGCCTATTGAAAATCTTCCGAGTGCAGAGATACAGCTTGAAAGAAAAGAAGCAGAGCGTGCTGGTCACTTATTTTATTTCTTACAATTTTAGTATAAATTTTTTCATTTTCCTGAGGAAAAATATAATAATAATCCCAAAAGGTTCAATACAGTTAAATGTGAACTACTTATACATGTTCAGGTCAGCCAAAGGAGATTATTATTACGACACCCCTGATGGATTTTGTTCGCCAGAAACGAGCAGCTAAGGGTGCTCCACAGGTATCCTAATCTGTGCTTTTGAATATTCAATGTTGGTTTGCTTGTAACTATGGAGTACTCCAGATGTTTGCTCCTGTTTATAAGATTTTGTATAGTATTTAGTCTAGTCTAGTAAAGTATCAGAATTTAAGACTTGTAAGTTGTAACATTGTTGGACTGTGATTTCACTTTATAGGAACTTGTATACTTTCAATTAGGTCCACATTTTCTTATTGGTGACTAATGGAGTACATTTGCCTGTGTTTTTCATGCTATATTTAATCAGCAGCTGCATATTTTCATTATGGTCTTGTTTGATTTGCCATTGCTTGTTATAAAAAAGAAAATTAGAACTGTTAGTGGTAGAAGAAGAATTCTATGATTTGATATTTCAAATTTTCATATGCAGAGGTCCTCTACAAATGGGAAACTTAGCAGAAGAACTAGTACAGCTTCGCCAAGTTCTAGCTCAGGTTGTGCAAAAAGAACTTCTGATAAGCGAAAAGGTCCCACATCAATGGTATGATTTGTTTACGTTGTTAAACTTTGCTGCCTATTATATGGTCATTGTCTGACCAAGTATTGCAGCGGTTGGTCAAAATGAAGTGATGCTCTCTTCTTTGTTTTTTATTTTTATTATTCTATTTTTGCAAGGGTTGTAGTTGGATATAGCTTTTTTCCACTTCTGTGGTGTCACAATTCTTTGTTAGAATGTCTGCTGTGTTTGGTCTCTTTTTGTATAGGTTCTTTATATAGAAGTAGGTTTGTTAGTTTTGTACTTTCCTGCTTGTGAATTCTTAGAAGTTCAACAGTGCTATATATATTTTCCGCGAATATCTGTTGATTTTTTTGTCATTAGTGTATGTGATGGGCCGTTACACTTAGATGTAATAGCTTGTGTTATTATGTGCCTCCGATTTGATAGAAAGAAAGTATGCCTGGGTATTCCAAAGGTCAGTAAGGTAGTGGTTAAGGAAAATTGTCAGGTGAGAACTTTTGGCTCACAATTAGTCACAGAAATTAATATTTTCTACTTGATTACTTAAAGGTGGGAACATTGGCTCGCAATTAGTCACAGAAATTAATATTTTCTACTTGATTACTGAGTAGATCACCTCTATGTGCCTGAGAATAAAGGTAACCTTTTAAACAGAGCAATTGGAGAAGATGAAGTTTCATTTATAAATAAGCATAAGGTTGGCCTTATCTGTACATGCATTTGTAGGGCCTCCTCCTCTGACAGGTAAACTATGAGGGCTATTCCAAGACAGCTAAAATAATAAAATTGGAAACATTTAAACAGAGTAAGATTCATAAACTATTAAATCTAGTTATAAACTAAAGCCAAAATTGGGTAATTAACCTTGCAAATTGCTTTACAAACTCCAAGAAACAAATAAAATTCCAAATTGCGTAAACTGTGATGTACATTATATTGGTGAAATAGTATCCTTGGCATTTTTTCGTGGATTTTCATAAGTGTACTTTGGGGAATTTTGACGGGCACATTTTCAAGTTTTTTAGATGATCTTGTTCCAATTTTTAGTTCATGGCCCTCGTATGTCAATGATATTTATTCCTTAAGGTTGTCGTTGATCTGGAAAACTGCTTGGAGATTGTTTTGTACCATCCACCATTGAAATTGCTAACGTTCACTAATTTTATTATCAAAGTTGTATTGATTGGGTCTGAAATATATTGCATACTCCTTGATTCCTTGTTTTATTTATGGTGGTGTTGGAAACAGTTGATAATGATGGTAGTATATTGAGCCTATTTCACTATAGTGTCAAATAATTGGAAGTTAATTTTAATGTATTTTTTCTACTTTTTTAATTGTGTGCAGTACGTGCTGAGAGATAGGACTAAGAATGCTAACAACAAGGAAAAATCATCCTATCTTTTGATTCGGAAGAAAGAGGACCATCAGCTTTCGGATAATCCATCCTCTTCAGCTGCTGATACAGCTAAAGATGAAACTGGTATAGTCATTGAAGTTATTTTTAATTGTGTTATGTAAATTGAAGTATTTAGGCTTTTTTGATGGACTGATTGCAGATATAGTTTATTGAGACAAAAATACATGTGTTTGTTTTTAATGATGGGTATACTATAGTCAATGATGAATTAGTGGATTTTAAATTGAAATTTGTTGTAGTCAAATGTCTGATTTTAGAGTTTTCCTCTAATGCTGTTGGTTAATTTTGCTGGAGCTTGTCTATAATGGTACTTTGTAGTATTTCTTTCCCTGATAGAGTAACTGCTTTTCTTTTTATCATTCTTTGCAGCTTTAGGGAGAGATGAAACTGTTTCTGGTGTGGATATTGGTAAAGGAAAAGTTGTCCTTCTGAAAGGAAGACCAAAGGACTTCGCTTTAGTAAGTTTTGATTTGTCCATGCTAAACTTAGTTATAATCATCTGGATTTTGTTTTTTGGTGGACATGCTTTATTTCTTCCATGTAAAACCTTAATATTACCTTGTTCATTTACTCTTCTTGGCTGTCCTTCTTTAGCTTTTTTTTTTTTTGGGTGTATAGAATGCCCTGTTTGTTGATCTGCGGTGGTAATTAGAGTTGTCTAATTAATTGAAACTTTTTTGCCAAGAGCTTAAATGTGATCATATCCAGTCTGAAATGATTTTTAAGTCATGGATATTTTTGAGGTGATGTTATTTGTAAATCATTTTACAGTTATCGGGAGATGCACGCCAGCAGCGTAATCTAGTAATTAGCAAGCAAGCCTTACGTCGGGAGGCTAATGGAAGGATTATCAAGAGTACAGACAAAGAATTGCAACAAAACCACTCAACTGCTGGTGCTGGTTTGCCTGAGCAGCAAACACTTTCACGAGAAAGAGATAAGCGACCACCACGTCCCACCAACATACGGTCCATAGTAAAAGATCATATTTCCAATATGCCAGCGGCTGAGAGTGACCCAAGGAAAGCTGTGCATGATAAAGCTGCTAACAGTGATTTGCATTCCTCTAGTCCTGTTAATGAGAGACATGATAGGCGTACACGGCATAGAGATCGGCCTGACCGCGTGGTTTGGACACCTCTTCGACGTTCAGATGGGTCTCTTGTTGGTGCTGATAGCCACTCACAGTCGCTGACAGATACTTTCGAAGGGAAAGCTGGAGTTGATACAGAAGATAACATTGTTGTCAGCACTCCCTCATTAGGTGGTGCAAAGTCTCGCAATTCAGAAGCAAGGAACAGCATCACACAGTTGGGACGTGGTGTTACAAGTCAGGATTTGGGAAATTTAAAGGATGATGCCTTTCCTGCAAAGATTAGTGACTTGAAAAGCCTAGGCAGTGGCCGGAACAGTACGTCCTCTCTCGAGAATGGTAAGCTTTTCTTCTTTTTTTATATTTTTCTCTAGGTCCTTTCTTAATGTATTTTTTTCCTCATTTCACACGAGTTGTTGACAGCTGTTGTCGTTTTGTTTGGCAATCTAGTTACCTTTCTGAGTGTTGTACCCATTATCAGGTTCACATAGGCATGGAGGACGTCGTGGTCTTGCTCATGGACTTATGGAATCTGATGTGACTGCAAATATATCTGAAGGGAAGCATGCTGCACGACGAGGAAATACTAGTTATATTTCCCATGAGGTTTATTCTTTGTTTTAATTGTTGATATTATTTTGTTAACTTGGACTGTTTGAGTATTTTTCTTGATACTTTGTATTTTGTTTTTCATAGAAGCAAGTCTGGGTACAGAAATCGAATACAGGATCTTAAACCTGAAATAGTGGTATGGTTATTATTCTTCCAACTTTTGTTCTTTGTGATTCTTTATAATATTGCTGTAGATCTGTAATCTAGCTGATGTTTTTTGGACAATAGTAATTTTACCTATGCTAGAAATACTTGAGTCAAAGTAGTGCAATTACCTTCTCTTTATAAGTATAATGATTTTAGTCTTCTATGTTTCTATTTGGGTTGATATTATAACAATAATACTTCATGAGTGATTACGGGCCATAACATAATTTTTGGAGTATGGGTGCTATTCTGAATGTTTGTCTTTTTCTTTACTGTTTGGTGTTAATCTTGGAGATTTTTACCAAGTTGAGTTTTTAAAATCCTTGACCCCACAGGTGGGGAAAAGGTATATAGATTAAACTTCTCCATCTTGGATCTTGAGAATGCCCCATCCTAGTTGTCCCCATGACTAGTTATCCTATAAAATATCTATAAAACTAAAATTTCATGCAAGCAAGTCATCTCATGCAGAACCTATAAAGCGCAAATTCTGCCAATACCATTTTCTCCCTGAGGAAATGATATGCTGAATGATTACTGTGAAAAGATATGAAGCAGGAAAGAAGATGGGAGAAGATATGAAAGAAGATGGTCATTGTTTCAGTTCCTATATAGATTCCTTGAGCTTGTGAAAAGATATGAAGCAGGGCAAAACATGGAAGGAAACAGAATTCATCTCATTCATTCATCATAAACGAGGGGGAAATATATGTATTTAATCTCATACAGATTGATAAACTTTAACTAATATTTTAGATTTTAACTGATAGACAACAGCTATAAATGATGACTAGATAAACTAACTAATTCAAACTTTTCTCAATGACTTCAAATCATAACAAACACTTGACTTGATAATTTCAGATTAGAATGTTCAAACACTACTAAACTAATATGTTCTTACAACAGATAATAATAGCAAATACCTTTGAGCAAAAATAAAAATTGTTCCCTTTTGGATATGGACGTCCTCGTATCAGAGGTCTTGGGTTTGATCCTTGCTTTTAACCCTCTTCTGCTTCTTTTTTGTTGGGCAGTGCTAACAGTATTCTAACTTCTAATATACTATTTAAAAGGTTGGGGTGCATGAGACGTTGACAAATTTTTGCAAAAAACAAAAAAAATTCTACCAGAGTGCTACACCAGAGAAACACCTTTTACCTTCACAAAAAACAATCAAATTCCTATAGAAATGCAGCATATGTAATGATGATGTAACTATTTAACTTAAGGGCATCCGTGCTGAGATAAGTTATAATTTGACTTGATTTATAATGAACAGTTTGGTAGACAAAGGTTCCCGCTCGTGTTGGGTGTGGGGAAGGGCCCTACAGTTTGCAAAAGGTTATTTCTAGAACTTGAACCCGTGACCACATAGTTACACAATGGCAACTCAGACAAGTTGCCTCAAGCTTCCCCTTTAGGTAATATATTATTGACATTTAAATTGTAAAAGATCGAAGCTAGCCATCTATGAAAATAAGTACGTGGATAGTTGTATGTGGTAAAGGAATTTTAATCAATGAATCCATTAGGGAATAAGCTAGACTGTTCAATATCTATTCAAATCTTAGACAGAAAATAGGTGTCTGTAGACGTTACTTTTTGTGATGATTGACAGAGCCAGATGTCTATGTTTTGACTAGAACTTGTGATGTTGTGAATTTTTTGGAAAAGCTTACTTTGTCGTAGATGGAATTCTTTTGTAAAATTTCACCTAAGAAATGCTGGTTATATTCAGTTTTAAGAAAGTTCATGCCGAAGCTTTAATTCAACAGCGGTGTGGTTGTTTTCGCTTGAAATTAGAATATTGGGCAGGGAGGAGGGTCTTGTATCATGTTTATTTTGACTGCTGGTTTCTTCTCGTTGTCTGTTTGATAACTAATTTTTAACCAGTGGCCTATTTGATGATTCTGGAATTTGAATTTTAAGTTTTTTTGCTTTACTGTTGATTGATTCCTTCTAAATGCTTGTCTTGTTAGAAAAATGGGCGGGCTTCGTTGAATTTCATATTTTAACTATGCAATCTGCTGAGAAGTTCTCTTTTATACAGGGCTTTTGGTGGTTGTCAAATTAATTGGGTGGGTGTTCGCAAGCTTGTGTTTGTGCTCTTGATTTTTTGCTGATGAAGTGTGCATCTAGGTGCGGTATTCTGGTGCAGATATATCTCAAGATAATATGATTCTGTTGACTTAGTCTCTTAAGCGCATGATCTTTTCAGCTGACTTCACCATGACAATATAGTCTTCCTGGATGCTTGTGAATATAGGGCTTATAATTGAAGAAAAGCTAGCTAGTTTGCCAGATTCAAAGAGATGCATTTAGATAGGTGACGGGCAGGGCTGTGTTGAAATATTGGCTGTGTTTGATATATAAGACCTGATTTAAGTGAGCATATCTACTTGTGTTTTGGGAAACATAGAAGCTGGGATTGCTGGTGGCTCCTGCATTCAATTATTATCATCATGATTGCTGCTCTTCTTTTGGGTGTCACCTCCTACATGTGTTATGCCCACCTGGATCATTCCTTGTTTGGTAAGCTGTAAATCCAAAAGAAAGCCATCCGAATCAAATTCACCTATTACTGGTGAATGGTTAAGAAGGAATTTTTTTTGTAGCCTAAGATGGTTGTTATCCAGTGTGAAGGAAAGATCTTGTTTTGCAATTAGGAGACGAGAGGATTGGCATTCGAAAATAAGTTGAAGGATGTGGTGACTGTGATTATGAAATAGTGGCTGCGAAAACTTGGGCGTTTTGGAAAATGCGAACTTTAATGTATTCTGAAACTGATATTGAATGCGGACAAAAACATTAGATGGACGCCTCTTTCCAGTATTTACATCCTATAAAATGTGATCTGTGACTAAGTTCGGATTCTTGCTTGCTAGTGTTCAATTTTATATTCCATATTTGTCAATGATCTTTTTATTATTTAGCCAGGTAAAATAAAAGATAACTAGTGAGTGGGGGGTAGGCATGAAATTTTTTATGATATTTATTAATAGTATGTTAATAATTATTTTCAATGAAAATAATGAATATTTATTCAATTTCAATGAATTTTTTTAAAAAAAATAGTTAATGCCTATTATCAACTTTTAGAAGTTTTATTTCGGGTATTCTCACCAATAAATAAAAATAAATAAATAACTTAGTGAAAGAAAATCTAAAATTAAGTAGGTATTTATTAAGTAATAATGGAAACAAAGATAAAAATCTTAAATTAAGTTATCATTCATAATTATGGGTTTATGAATGAATTTATTATGAGCTAGGATAAACCACGATGAGAGGAAGGTTGAAAGAAAGAGTGCCAGAAAATTCAAGTGCGTCGATTTATGTCCAGAGTGGTTTTGCCCATGTAGTAAAAAATAACCTAGACAGCATTTTGGTTCTTTGAATAAAAATAAAAAGAAAAGTTAATCAAGGCAATCCCTAATCTTGCAGACACACCCACCCTCACCCAACACGCATATAATGTCACAATTTATCCCCCGATCATACGGAAATAAACCACCACTTTTTACTCGATCAATGCATATTCATTGTACCGTATGCCAAGATCTAAACTCAATAATGCAGTAAGAAATTTTTATTTTTTATTTTTTTATTTTTATTACAGAAAGTGTTGCAGAAGACAAACCAATGTGGTTGGCCGACTCCAAAGCTTAAGGATAGCTACTAAGTTGAGTGGTTCTGGATCTCTTCAACCTGAAAAGCATCCAGAGTGGAAAATAGGTCATCTTAGACACTTAATGCCCTGAACCCCATTCCCTGAACTAGATGTAACACAAGAACTCCCATCGACTGCAATGAACATGATCATTGGTTGTATTGACTATTTATTGCCTCCCTTCGGCCCTCCAGGGATACTTTATACTCCTTGCTGATAAGGATCCTTGATTGTATTGAGAATCAAGTGATGAAACTATATGAAAAAGACAATTTTGATAGGCAACAAAATATCTAAATACTTATCAAAGAGTTGGTACAAAAATATAATTAAGAATCTCCTACAAAGATATTAAACAAATTAGTATACGACTATATACAACTAGTCACAACTTGTGTTGACAAAATAATCTAACCATGCAAGTTGTAATACATGTATAGTAACCGAAATCAATTAAATCACAAAGAGAATGACAAGGAATCAAACACAATAATTTTTAAAGAGGTTTCTAACTGGTATGTTTTCTTAAATATGTTAAAACTTAACTCCAAAGCTGGCTTCACAAGCCAGATGCCTGCCCTTCACCCCTTGGCACCTAGGCCGACTTCACAAGTTGAAATTTGATACTTATTATTACAACACTACTCATCTCCACTTCACACCCGAAATTTACAAATGCCACTAGTGCAAGCACTCACCGCAAGATCATACCCGATCTTATTTACAACAATTTCTCACAAGATCAATACAATATTTACAACACAAAAAATATACAAAGAATTGCCCAATCTCTTAAAATAGCATTAAGGTTGAGACAATGAAACTTACCTGAAGCTTATACCAAATTGTAGTACTTTAACCTCATTCCGAATCAATCTCACTTTAAATATATCAACCACCTTGAATATTTAGATATTGGGCAGCTCTTCCATGTTGCATCAAACTCCTTATATAGCCACACAAGTAAGTAGCTTTGTGCAATATTCAACCATTTGAGCATTTATGTGGAGTAGGCCTTTCTTAACTCCCATACAAATTTCTCTCTCAAGCTCCAATTCAAATAAGCTCTACACATTCAAAGTTTTAGGTTCCTCATTGACATTCTAGTCTTCAAGGTCCATCAAAGCTTACGTTAAGTCAATGACCAAAATAGCTTAACTGAGATTATGTCCAAGATCAATAAGCATATATCCAAGTCCATGTTTAATTCGAAATACTATAGCATTTCCTAATTACTCCAAACATAATTAATTGTTAACTAAAATTGCTCCTGTTCATTTGAACTTTATTATAGAGTTAATTATCATACAATCAACATGATCAATGTTTCAATATCAAAATCTGAAATATACAAATCTGAGACTTAAAAAAATGAGTTTTTTATATGAAAATTTAGTCAAAGAACATTTGTAAAACCTACGACCCAAGTCAGGGTTTTATAGCCTTTAGCCAGTTAGTTTGATCGCTTGTCTGGGTCGTTCAGCTTTTAAGACATGTGCGTAGGGCCAAGGCCGACTATGTACATGCTATGAGGGTTCTTGTATATTGAATATATAATGATAGCGTCTGCTATACAGTAGTGGACTGAGTTATCAGTATATACAATAGTAGGCTTTGGTTATTTTATTTTGCTAGTAGATCATAGAATTGATTTAGGCCGCCGATCGTATTAGGATGCGTTGGTTAGGATTTTTTGTTGGGTTGGTAATTTTTAGAGCATGTCATTCTATAGATGTCAAACTTGTTTTATTTTCCATTTTTATTGTTGACTCGCGTCTATGACATGTTTGACACGCCTTGACAACCCCTTAGATAGTTTTTGGGAGGTCTTAAAACCCACTTTACCCCTAATAGTCTGATCCTAGCCGAGTGTAAATTTAGAAAAAAAACACCTAACTAACCCTCTCTTGTTTTTCCCTGAAGCCGAACGATCCCACCTTCTCAAGCGATTGAACCCCCCCCCTACCAGCCACCCCCGATCGCCCTACCTACCACTCCCCCTCCTATCTTAGCCCTAGCTCTCCCTAGTCCCCTCTCCTCACCATGCGGCATCACTGCCACCACCCCTCTACAGATGTGGCCATCACCGTCGCCTCCTTCTTGAGTCACTGACATGTGATTTTCTTCTTCTCATCATTGTTACTCATTTGATTATTAATCATTATCATTGTATTAATTATTCTATTGGGGCATGATTGGGTGCTAGTTTGGTGATGAGAGTAGTCCTAATTAGGATGTCTTACTATCTAAATCTTTGCAATTGAAAATGTGTTAGTAAATTTTTGCTGGTCGGTAGTAATTCATGAAGTCTCTTAATGTAAATAAAGAAAATGCATGCTTATTAACACTTAACTTGTCCATCATTAGATGCTAATTACTGATATTGTGTTGGTTAAATAGTTTTGTGCAAAAGTTAGAATTGATTATTTGATTGGTTGCCTTGTACTTACCCTGTTGAAGTTAAAACATTAATATTTACTTCTAATGATTTGTGATATCATGATGTAGGCAATAATTGATGATGATGTGGGTAGTAATTAACCTTATAATAGAAATTAGAAACCGAAACTTGATTAGTTAATTTAAAATACTAGCTAATTGGTTTATGTGGTTACGATTGGATAGACCGGGAAAGGGTTAACTCTTGAATCATAATTGGGGTCACTAAGATAATTGAATGTGGAATTACTTATCATCGACACAATTGTTATTTAAATTTATCAAGATATATTTCAATTAGGATTGGTGACCAATTGATTGATATTAGAGCTAATGAGGAGCATGTCTAATTGTCAATGCTAGTTCAATACATAATTCATTGTAAATCATAAATTATTTTCTTGCGTGGCTAGTTTTATTTTTTACTGTTAGTAATATTTATCTCATTAGTTATTTGCTTCTCTACTATTCACATTGTTTCATGTGATGTTGCTTATCATTTTTGTTTTTGATGCAGTTGTTGTATCGTTACCCTATATGATTGATCATGTTGTTTATCATCTCTTATTTTATGTTATGGCTGTGATTATTGCTATATGCATTCTTTTCATTCACACATCAAATACTTCGAATGGGTGTTAGTGAGTAGCCTTATTTTTATAGGTCAAGAGTAGGAGCTTACCGTTTAGGCATGAGACCCCGCTTACAGCTTCTACCATGTCCATTAGGACCCGCCTCTTTGATTGCCGCTCTATTCCATCAACGTTTTGTTTTATAGATCACAGGACGTGTTAAGTGGTTATTTTATCGAATCTCACTTAATACGAGCCATTTAAATGAAACGTTCTTCTGAAATTAAGAACCCTCGAGGATGAGATCCCTTGAGCTGTTTTTGAAAACTCTGATCCACCTCAAGTTGTGTCCGGGCCTCTTTACATCAACCCCTTCCCCGCCCTATAAATATAGTTTTTTGTTGAATTTTCTTGTGAGCCAAGAGATGGGAAAACCAACCTATACATACCATGAGAGGGTGCATGCGTAAATCACAGTAGACTATAGATTGGTGAAAAGCTTGTTCCATTCTTAAGGGTTCCCGATAACTCCACATCTTGAACTTCCTCATACCCGGAGAGGCGTGGAGTAGATGTGAAGACCCGGAAAATATATATATATATATATATATATAATAATAATAATAATAATAATAATAACGTTCGACGCGGGGGAATCGAACGTGGGGAAAAAATTTTCGTTAGCTGGTTAGGTATGAATTATTCGGTTAATTGAGAAGTAATTTCTAACCGGACGATTCTACTTGAATCGGTCAAGTCGACCACATTATTTATCCATCTAACCATTTAAGTGAACCATACCATGTACCCATTTAAGAGGTTAAGTGAGTTATTTATCCATTTAACCATTTAAGTGAATCATACCATGTACCCATTTAAGAGGTTAAGTGAAATGGTTAAGTGAACCGTATTGATTACCCAATTACCCGATTAAAGGAATTGCGGTGAAAGGGTGTTTCCACAAACCCTAGCCGTCATTTCATTCTTTGTAAAAGGAGAAGGGGAGGGCTTCTTCTACATCTTTTTCCTCCTTGGACAGATGCTGGCTTTCCTCCTTCGCTCGGGTAATTCCTTTTCCTTTCTTTTTCTTTTGTTGCATGCATACACATGTTGCATAAATCATAAATATGTTAAACATATAGAATCAAATGAGAACATCATACAAGGGAAGAAGATAACCAGGAGGACGTCCTGAGCCTGAATTTGACCAGCATGCAACAGACGCCATCCTGCCGTCCATGATGAGTCAGGGTCTGACATGCTGGAACGTAGGGAGTGTGCGCCAGCTGGTAATGCATGGCCGGACGGAGTCGCCTTGGAGTAGCTGAGTCAGACCGCCGGAGAGAAAGTGCTACAATCAGGGAGTGTAGGGAGGCACAACAAGTTGCTCCGTTGCATTAGGGTGCAGTGTTAGCCTCCCCATAGACATGGCTACTGCCGGGGTGTGAAAGGCGCTAGCACTGGAGTGTCACTGATGGCCGGCTGGTGTAACGACCCGCCATTTTTCACAATAATATTGTGGGCCTAGCTGGCTAGGTGTTACCAATATGAAACTACTAAATGCCGAGTATAATAATTAAAACAAGTATAAAATAAAGGTTCCCACAGTCTTAGACCGTTTCCCAGCAGCCACACTTATTTCTCAAACAAATAAAAATAGGAGTCCTCATATTACTTTGCTCCATGCTCTAGTTGTCAATCATCTAATCTCGAATCTGCACACCTGCGGAGGCAATTCCGCGTTAGTGATTACAACACTAAGTAGTATAATAAATAAAACAAATCAAGTACATTCCACCATTTCCATATATTTATTTTAATATGCGGTGGAGCAATTCCGCTATACTCCAAAACAATGCGGAGGAGGTGTCCGCTGTGATCCGCACACCCCGGCCGTAGCCTTTTTATGGGGAGGCTACCACTACCGTCTCCAGTGCCAGTGCCTCGCACACCCCGGCCGTAGCCTTTTTGTGGGGAAGCTATCACTGCACTCAGGTGATTGCTATGCCCCGTTTGTGGGGAAGCTCTCACTACCAATTCTAGTGCCAGTGCCTCACACACCCCGGCCGTAGCCTTTTTATGGGGAGGCTATCACTGCACTCTAGTGTTAGTGCCTTACACACCCCGGCCGGAGCCTTTTTATGGGGAGGCTATCACTACACTCACGTGATTGCTACACCCCGTTTGTGGGGAAGCTCTCACTGCCAACTCTAGTGCTAGTGCCTCACACACCCCGGCCGTAGCCTTTTTATGGGGCGGCTATCACTGCACTCAGTGTCAGTGCCTCACACACCCCGGCCGTAGCCTTTTTATGGGGCGGCAATCACTGCACTCTAGTGCGATGGAGGAATCGCTGTGCCTCACTCACCCCGGCCGTAGCCTTTTTATGGGGCGGCTATCACTACTCCAAAACAATATCGATGCATTACAAGATTCACACACATAACACGACCCAGTGTCGGACTGAGTCAATTCTTTGACCCCGGTTGCACTTCGTGCATGGTGGTCGAATCTGGGCTCAGGCCGACCTAGGCTACCAACAAGGAAAATACGATGTTCTATCTATTATACGTACCTGACTTGCGGGTTCGTCCGACTGTAATCCGCTAACCCTAATATGAATGGGGCATAAAATTATACATTAGTATAATTTTACTCGCGTCGAAAATGCATGCAACTAAATATTTAATATATTCCACATTAATTAATTTATTTAATTCGATAAGGTTCAACACTTCTTTATTTAATTAATTATGCTATCGCGTAATTTGTACGCGATTATCTTTTATTGATCCATTATTTTACTTTACGAATTTATTATAAGAATAATCGTTTTATTTATCAAATATAACTTTTATATGATAAAGGTGAAGTCTTTATTATATATTCCTCTTAACCCTTCAATTTAAGTTAATTGCTTTTAATCAGCCGATTAATTAATTACCGTTTATCCCGATCGAAATTTATTAATTTCATGTAATAATTTATAAATTTATTATTTTGACCACTTAACTCATATCTCTTTTAAATTATTTATTTTAATGATTTGAATACAAGTTGGTATTATTATTATGATTTTTAACTCAACCCATATCGAGTCAACCAGAAATTACCAAACTGCCATTTTCTTCTTCTTCTTCTTCTTCTTCCCGTCACCCTCCTTCTCTTCACCAAAACCAGCACCAACCAGACCTTGGCACCACTTAGATCACGCCCTTCTTCTTCTTCCCTATGCAACCTAGCTAAACAACCATCCAAACATCCTAATCCAGCATCAACAACAAATTAAAACCACCCAAGATGAAGCCTAACGTCCACGTTTTACAGCAGCTATCCTAGGCGACGTTCCTGCACCAAAAACCCAGCCTTGGCGTCCTCTTCTTCAACCCAAAACCAATTCACTTCCTTCCCTAACTGCTTCCCTTTCCTAGCAATCCAATTGGAAGCCTAAAGCTTGTGCCTTTCAACAACTAACCACGTCCAACTAAGTTCTGCACCAACGAACCAGCAGCCATGGCGACCTTCCTGCTGCTATGGCGACTCAAACGTGGCCAGCAGCACCGCCCAAAGCGTCCCCTTCTTCCCGCACAACAACCCAACGCCCAAAAGAAGTGAAACACTACCTTGCTGCGTGGTATATGCAACTGGTTGTGACACAATCGCCATGGTGCCGCTGCTGCAATTCAGCAGAACGTGCTACCATCCTTGGCTATAAATTCTATGAAATCTACCCTTTTTCTTGTTGATTTCAAGTCATAGTTTCCATGATTATCTTGTATTATAATGTTTGATCATATGTATGCATGCAAACTTTGAAGAAGAGAGGAAGAAACTTACTAAAACAATGGGGAAGCCGGCGTTTGTCCAAGGAGCTTATGTGCATGACGCCCCCTCCCTCCTCCTTATAAAATGAAAGAAGGCTTAGGGTTTATGAAAACACACTTCGTTGCCGGGTAAATGGGTAAGTGATACGGTTCACTTTACCATTTCACTTAACCTCTTAAACGGGTACATGGTATGGTTCAGTTAAATGGTTAGATGGTATGGTTTACTTAACCGGGTAAAAATACTTAACCGGTTAACTAATACTTTCCACTTGACCGGGTAATTGATAATTAACCGGGTAGCGGGTAAATAATTTAAATAAATTCATGGATACCAATGTTCGATCCCACCGCGTCGAATATATATATATATATATATATATATTTATTTATTTATTTATTTATTTTTTCCAGGTCTTTACAATCTCCCCAACTTAGAAATATTTCGTCCCTGAAATATGATAGTATTCCCAAGGACATCCATCTTCGGTATAAGTTCATGTTACTACAATTAATCAGATTTTATGCTACAAACAGGTTCGGATATTTTGTGGCCATTTCTTGTTCAGTCTCCCAAGTCGCTTCTTCCGATCCCTGATTTCTCCATAATACCTTTACCAAAGGGATCTCCTTGCTACGGAGTGTCTTTGTTTCCCTAGCCAAGATGCGAACTGGTTTTTCCTCATAGGTTAAATCCGATTGTAGCTCTAAATCTGCAACATTTGTGATAATGTGATTCTCATCTCGTACATATTTCTTTAGCATTGACACATGAAAGACATTGTGTACACCATCAAGGCTTGGTGGTAATGCTAATCTATATGCACAACTTCCGATTCGATCCAAAATTGGAAATGGTCCTATGAATCGTGGCTCAACATCCCTGCATGTCTTAAATCTCGATCACTCCCTTCTTAGGTGAGGCCTTACGGTAGACGAACTCCACAACTTGGAATTCTAAGTCCTTCCTTCGAGTATCAAGCATAACCTTTCTGCGATCCTGAGCTGCCTTAAGCCTTTGCTGGATGAGTTGTACTTTTTCAGCTGCTTCTCATCACCATCTCTGGCCTGACTATAACCATCTCTGTAGACTCCAACCAGCATGATGGAGATCGACAAGGCCTACCGTATAAGGCTTCAAACTGTGCCATTCCTATACTGGCTTCGTAAAATTTATACGTTAATTAGCAAAGAAGTGTTTCTCCTAATCTCGGCCAAAGATAGATATGGACTCTTCAACAAGGTACTTGAGTCATAAGTGTGACTTTGGACCTCTGGCTCTGATACCACCTGTAACGACCCGCCATTTTTCACAATAATATTGTGGGCCTAGCTGGCTAGGTGTTACCAATATGAAACTACTAAATGCCGAGTATAATAATTAAAACAAGTATAAAATAAAGGTTCCCACAGTCTTAGACCGTTTCCCAGCAGCCACACTTATTTCTCAAACAAATAAAAATAGGAGTCCTCATATTACTTTGCTCCATGCTCTAGTTGTCAATCATCTAATCTCGAATCTGCACACCTGCGGAGGCAATTCCGCGTTAGTGATTACAACACTAAGTAGTATAATAAATAAAACGAATCAAGTACATTCCACCATTTCCATATATTTATTTTAATATGCGGTGGAGCAATTCCGCTATACTCCAAAACAATGCGGAGGAGGTGTCCGCTGTGATCCGCACACCCCGGCCGTAGCCTTTTTATGGGGAGGCTACCACTACCGTCTCCAGTGCCAGTGCCTCGCACACCCCGGCCGTAGCCTTTTTGTGGGGAAGCTATCACTGCACTCAGGTGATTGCTATGCCCCGTTTGTGGGGAAGCTCTCACTACCAATTCTAGTGCCAGTGCCTCACACACCCCGGCCGTAGCCTTTTTATGGGGAGGCTATCACTGCACTCTAGTGTTAGTGCCTTACACACCCCGGCCGGAGCCTTTTTATGGGGAGGCTATCACTACACTCACGTGATTGCTACACCCCGTTTGTGGGGAAGCTCTCACTGCCAACTCTAGTGCTAGTGCCTCACACACCCCGGCCGTAGCCTTTTTATGGGGCGGCTATCACTGCACTCAGTGTCAGTGCCTCACACACCCCGGCCGTAGCCTTTTTATGGGGCGGCAATCACTGCACTCTAGTGCGATGGAGGAATCGCTGTGCCTCACTCACCCCGGCCGTAGCCTTTTTATGGGGCGGCTATCACTACTCCAAAACAATATCGATGCATTACAAGATTCACACACATAACACGACCCAGTGTCGGACTGAGTCAATTCTTTGACCCCGGTTGCACTTCGTGCATGGTGGTCGAATCTGGGCTCAGGCCGACCTAGGCTACCAACAAGGAAAATACGATGTTCTATCTATTATACGTACCTGACTTGCGGGTTCGTCCGACTGTAATCCGCTAACCCTAATATGAATGGGGCATAAAATTATACATTAGTATAATTTTACTCGCGTCGAAAATGCATGCAACTAAATATTTAATATATTCCACATTAATTAATTTATTTAATTCGATAAGGTTCAACACTTCTTTATTTAATTAATTATGCTATCGCGTAATTTGTACGCGATTATCTTTTATTGATCCATTATTTTACTTTACGAATTTATTATAAGAATAATCGTTTTATTTATCAAATATAACTTTTATATGATAAAGGTGAAGTCTTTATTATATATTCCTCTTAACCCTTCAATTTAAGTTAATTGCTTTTAATCAGCCGATTAATTAATTACCGTTTATCCCGATCGAAATTTATTAATTTCATGTAATAATTTATAAATTTATTATTTTGACCACTTAACTCATATCTCTTTTAAATTATTTATTTTAATGATTTGAATACAAGTTGGTATTATTATTATGATTTTTAACTCAACCCATATCGAGTCAACCAGAAATTACCAAACTGCCATTTTCTTCTTCTTCTTCTTCTTCTTCCCGTCACCCTCCTTCTCTTCACCAAAACCAGCACCAACCAGACCTTGGCACCACTTAGATCACGCCCTTCTTCTTCTTCCCTATGCAACCTAGCTAAACAACCATCCAAACATCCTAATCCAGCATCAACAACAAATTAAAACCACCCAAGATGAAGCCTAACGTCCACGTTTTACAGCAGCTATCCTAGGCGACGTTCCTGCACCAAAAACCCAGCCTTGGCGTCCTCTTCTTCAACCCAAAACCAATTCACTTCCTTCCCTAACTGCTTCCCTTTCCTAGCAATCCAATTGGAAGCCTAAAGCTTGTGCCTTTCAACAACTAACCACGTCCAACTAAGTTCTGCACCAACGAACCAGCAGCCATGGCGACCTTCCTGCTGCTATGGCGACTCAAACGTGGCCAGCAGCACCGCCCAAAGCGTCCCCTTCTTCCCGCACAACAACCCAACGCCCAAAAGAAGTGAAACACTACCTTGCTGCGTGGTATATGCAACTGGTTGTGACACAATCGCCATGGTGCCGCTGCTGCAATTCAGCAGAACGTGCTACCATCCTTGGCTATAAATTCTATGAAATCTACCCTTTTTCTTGTTGATTTCAAGTCATAGTTTCCATGATTATCTTGTATTATAATGTTTGATCATATGTATGCATGCAAACTTTGAAGAAGAGAGGAAGAAACTTACTAAAACAATGGGGAAGCCGGCGTTTGTCCAAGGAGCTTATGTGCATGACGCCCCCTCCCTCCTCCTTATAAAATGAAAGAAGGCTTAGGGTTTATGAAAACACACTTCGTTGCCGGGTAAATGGGTAAGTGATACGGTTCACTTTACCATTTCACTTAACCTCTTAAACGGGTACATGGTATGGTTCAGTTAAATGGTTAGATGGTATGGTTTACTTAACCGGGTAAAAATACTTAACCGGTTAACTAATACTTTCCACTTGACCGGGTAATTGATAATTAACCGGGTAGCGGGTAAATAATTTAAATAAATTCATGGATACCAATGTTCGATCCCACCGCGTCGAATGTATATATATATATATATATATATATTTATTTATTTATTTTTTTCCAGGTCTTTACAGGTGGTGTCGGTCGTCACTTGATGAGGCAGGACAGGTCGCCTGCTTTGAGTCCCACCATGAATGGTGAAATTAAGGTCCCCATGTAGGGTGTAGCCTGAGTTCAATGAGACAGCAGTGGATAAAGGTCGGATCTTTGGTGTTTTTCTAACAGATTAGTGGGTAGATAGAAGATGGGATTTGAGATTTGGTCAGGAAAAGACGACGGACTGGTCGGGTGCTATTTATGTGGCTGACTAGAATAGTCACCATGAGTCTGGTCGGGGTTGCTGTTTGGGTGGCCAGGAGTGGGGTCACCAAGGACTGGTTGAGGGTTGCCATGTGGTGGCCAAGTATGGTGACGCCATAGCAGCAAATGGAGGCCGCCACATTACTGGTTGGTCGCCATGCATGGTGAAAATACCGACTTTTGCTGGTTGATTACAATAAAGCTGGGAGCTTTGGGGTCGTTAAATGAATTGTTAAAGTGGGATGGCAACCAGGTCAATATAGGAGAACTCGATGCGGTTGAGTTAGAATATAAGGTAAATACAAAAGAATAAAGTATGGGATATGTTAATAATTGAATTATCAATTAGATAATGGGGATTTAGATGGGAATAATTAATAATTAATTATCATTAGAATTGCTGAAAATTTAATAAGAAATAAAGACTAACATGAACTAATTACATCATTTAAAATTGATAGTATATTAGTCATGTAGTTGCATGTAGGTTCATGCAAAATAAAATTATACTAATGTATAATTTTATGCCCTCATTCAGATTAGGGTTCACGGGTCACAGTCAGACGAAATCACAAGTCAGGTACGTATAATAGGTAGAACATCGTACTTTCCTTGTTGGTAGCCTAGGTCGGCATGAGCCCAGATTCGACCACCATGCACCGAGTGCAACCGGGGTCAAAGAATTGACTCAGTCCGACACTGGGTCGTATTATGTGCGTAAATTGTGTAATGCATCGACATTATTTTGGAGTAGTGATAGCCGCCCCATAAAAAGGCTACGGCCGGGGTGAGTGAGGCACAACGATTCCTCCATCGCACTGGAGTGCAGTGATAGCCTCCCCATAAAAAGGCTACGGCCGGGGTGTGCAAGGCACTGGCACTAGAGTGCAGTGATAGCCGCCCCATAAAAAGGCTATGGCCGGGGTGTGTGAGGCACTGGCACTAGAATTGGCAGTGAGAGCTTCCCCACAAACGGGGCATAGCAATCACCTGAGTGCAGTGATAGCCTCCCCATAAAAAGGCTACGACCGGGGTGTGCAAGGCACTGGCACCGGAGTGCAGTGATAGCCTCCCCATAAAAAGTCTACGGCCAGGGTGTGCGAGGCACTGGCACTAAAATTGGTAGTGAAAGCTTCCCCACAAACGGGGCGCAGCAATCACATGAGTGCAGTGATAACTACCCCACAAAAAGGCTACGGCCAGGGTGTGTGAGGCACTGGCACTGGAGACAGTAGTGGTAGCCTCTCCACAAAAGGGCTACGGCCGGGGTGCGGATCACAGCGGATACCTCCTCCGCATTGTTTTGGAGTACAACGGAATCGCTCCACAGCATATTAAAATAAACTTAAGGAAATAGTGGAATGTACTTGTTTTGTTTTATCTATTATACTACTTAGTGTTGTAATCACTAACACGGAATTGCCTCCGCAGGTGTGCAAATACGAGATTAGGTGATTGACAACCAGAGCATGGAGTAAAATAAATATGAGGACTCCTTTCTTTTTTTACTATTTGAGAAATAAGTGTGGCTACTGGACGGACAAACAAAAACAAGGCAATGCAACAAGCAAGAAATTAAAAAAAATTCATTAATTTTTACGAAAAAACGGACAAAGTCTCCCTTAAAAGTGCAATAGGGGCCACGTTGTCAATAGTAACGACCCGCCCGAACCAGACCGGGTGTTACTTAAAAAATATAGGTAATGTAGATATAACATTCCAGAACATGAATTGAAATACAGCAAAAATGTCTCGCAACATATAACATGAATCATAAGAATAAATCATGTTCTGTAAAATATAAAATATCCGTCCCACAGTCTCGGACCGTTTCCTATAGCCACATTTATAACACAAGAGAATAATAAGGAAGTTTATTCGAGTAGGAATGCATGCAACTAAATATCTAATATATATATCATTTTCAAAATATTAAATATTAAATTATCAACAAATCTAGTGAGATAATTAATTATTCCTGTGACATTATCATGTAAATCCAACTTCACATTTTAAATTAATTATCTAAATCATAATTAATACCTAACAATTGATAAAATAATTATTACTAATAAACAAGTATTTAATTTTCTTTTGCGGTGATAATTATTTAACCCTGATCATGATGATCTAGTTGACGGTTATAATTTTTAATCGCTACTATTCTTTACAGCAATTTAATTAATTAAGTTGTTCAATTAAATTATTTAAAATAATTTGCATTATTCAAAAATATTATTAATACAATTATTTTAAATTATTTGAATCAATAAAGTTTCAAACTTTATTTATTTTCATTGAATTCTACACATATTCTTCTGTATAAAGGAAAGTTCTGTTGTTAAATAAAACATCCTCTGGATAGTTTGTGAGCATATTTGACTCACAAAGGGAAGGCTTTAGGATTTTGTGTCATAGTTGCGGGTTCCTCATCACAATTACAGGTTAGTATAATTACTTAAAATGTTATATATTTCGATTTGGGAGTCTTGATCGGCCTGAGTCCACATTCGATCACCATGCGCCAAGTGCAACCGGGGTCAAAGAATTGGCTCAGTCCGACATAGGGCAGCACCCTCAAAATAATTACTATGTGGGAGTCTTGGTCGACTTGAGTTCATATTCGACCACCATGCGCCGAGTGCAACAAGGGTCAATGAATTGACTCAATCTGACATAAGGCAGCACCCCCTCAAAGATTAAATACTTGCCCCCATGCCAAAAGGGGTGACAAGGCACAACGGCGCAAGATGGCTCATTATGCACTTGTGATACCAAGAGGGTGAGTCAATGGCAAATATCGGCAACTACAGGCCAAGGTTCACGTAGCATGTATGTGCATACATGGGATTGCAGCTCGATGGGCGACCACCCTTCTAGCATATAAAGAGTACACAAAAAGACGTAATTCCGATGTTGTGGGATATATTAATTGTTTCTTATAATTATACGACTTAGTGTTTTTATCACTAATGCGGAATTGCCTCCGCAGGTATGAGCATGGAAAGATGGGTAGAGTCTGGACAGCTGGAGGACTCTATTATTAGACTATTCTTTTCTCGAGATTGTTTGTATGGTAGTGGGATTTTGGTTCGGTTCATGGGATTTAGATTATTCTGAGGATTTGTATATTAAATTTATTGTTATGGATTTATTTAAAATCTTGAAAATTAATAGAAAATTAATTTATGAGACACTTAGTTTCATATAGTAATACCTAGCTCGTAGCTCGGAAAGAGCGAGTCATTACAACAAGTTACAAATCGTTAACATTATACAATCCTTCCAAATTTGGAGCTATCATAATCATTCTACATCACTACTTTTAGATCCACCATCACAGCACCGACGCCCCTGAATAGATGTTACGACTCCACTTTCAGATGGAACATTTTGTTGCCTACATATTTAAAAACAAAATATGGAAAATAATCATATAAATTATATATAACAAAGATAAAAACAAAGATTGTGGTAGGTAACATTACCGATGTGCTAAACTTGCAGGGCAAGTGGGCCTGTCATGCCCAACTCCCTATTTATTGCAACCATGACATAACCTATCTTTTACCATATTGTCCATTGCAAGTTCTTTAACACTCTTCCATCTTTTACCACTTCCTTTTGTCTTTAATTGTGTCAGTGGATGTACTTGTATTTCATGATGTACTTGCATTCCATGCTGGACTTGTATTCCATGATGTGTATCATCTACCACATCTTCTACCAATTTCTCTATCTCTAAAAGTTTTTGCTTGGCAAGGTCAAATTTCTCAGATGATGAACATGCATTTTTGGCCCATCGATTAAATATACAGTGCAATTCTCCCCAATTAGAGAATCAAGTTTTGTTGCAATCACCACGAAGTTCCACTCCATCACCATCAAAAACAACTTCCTTTGCTACTTCAAGTGTCCATCTCTTCACGATATAGAGTTCAGGAAAAATATCCCCCTCATTCAATCTTAGTACATACAGCAAATGCCTACATAGAATACCTTCACTTTCCAAAAGTTGACAACTACATATGCATCTACTGGCAACCCCATTGTAAGTAACACATGCTACCAACTCTTTATCATTTCTACAACATATCACATCATACTGTTCAACATTCTCCTCATCTAATTTCTTACCAGATGAGCAACAAACCAAACTAGATTGTAATTCTTTTTGAAACTTAGAAAACTTTTTCGAGTATAAACCTTTGCCATCTTACATTCCAGATTGAATGGAGTGACCAATTTGAGGCTTTTATATGAGTTTTCAAAAGATTCTTTTGCCTTTTTCAATCTCTGTCTTTTGATGGCTCTCTCAAATCTATGTATAAACTCAATAAGGCTATTTTTTTGTTCACATATCTTGAGTAAAATTAGTTTTGAGATTCACTTCATTGCAAACTTCTTATACCAACCAAAAATATACCTTTACTATACACAGGCACCCACGCATGGCAAATTGCATGTACCATAAGCGGGGATGCCTTGACAGTCAAAGCGGGCTCTGGATTAGTGCCAGCGGACTGTTCCATTATCGAGGGAACCTGACAACTCCGTGTTTGAGTTCGTCACACCCAGAGAACGTGGAGGTTTACGGGTACTGTTTAGTACAATGCATGTCCGGACTTGTGGTTCAAAGGGTACTAAAGGCGACTGCCTGAGAGTACTCGGCCTTCGTGCTCAAGGCTAAGAGAAATATGGAGGTAAGGAGAGGGCTTAGGATTTGAGACCATAAAATGAAGTAAGAAAATGCCAAGAGCGGTATCAGCAACAGCAGATTAATAAGTTCAGGATACTACCGAGTCTGCAGCCCAGTGGCTCCTCAGTAGTGCCCTTCAGAGTGTTCACGTGGAGTATATGATGTTTTCTTTCATATGAGAGTTTGCTCTCATAGCCAGCTTGTTATAGTTATTTTATTTTCCGGACCAGTAACACTTGTTACTGACGTGTTTTTATACTATATGTAGGTAATAATCACGAGTTGGAGGAGCGAGCTTGGATGGAGGAGCACTGTCATCGCTTTCACACATGTCAGTCGATTGAGTGGTTATATTTTGTTATGATATTATTATATTGATGTGATGGTGTGTAATTTAGTTTGCATGTCATCCATGTAGTATCATGTTAGGATTTTGTGCATTCATCCATGCATGACGAGTAATTTCTTCCTCTTAAGACGCCGAGATTAGATCTGCGCGAGTTGGGTTCGGGTTAGCCAACCTACCCGGGGCATGTAACATTCCAGTTTGGTTCACGAGGGTGGACCGGATTTGAGGTGTTATAGAATTGGTATCAGTGCCTCTCTCGGCCGATTAAGATGTAAGATACTTTTATAGGTGATGTGTGTGCAAAGACTGCTCCAAGTCCAGCTGGCAGGTATGTTTCTATTTATTTTCTAGATGCAGATTTTTCTTCATAAGTTATTTGGATAATAGTGTATTCAGAACTGGATAAGAAAGATGTGGAACTAACCTTAGTTAAGCTGACAAGTCATCTCTATGAATTTTTATCATGATATCAGACTATTTGGTTGGTTAGATGTGAGCAGGGTATGTTGTAGTGTTAGCAGAGGTAGAATGGGAATAAGATCCCATCTTATACCAGATCTAGATGTCGTAGATGTCAGCAGGAATCTGACAGGCTTGCCATGATGGGCTTAGAGACCCACCAATTCTGTCCATTGCAAAAGATATTTAGATGAGTTAGCGTGAATGCATTTTCATTCAGCTGAGGCTGAATTGGATATTGACGTGATGTTTGTGTCTTGCATGTCACCACATTAGTCTTGTTTCCACAAGACATGGTGTACATGATGGGAATGAGTTAAAAAAAGAAAAGAAAAGGGGTAACAATAAGGAGCTTGAAGTATAGAGATATTAGCAAGTTAATTGGCACATGAGATGGACCACTTCTAGAAAATAGTGATGAATGAGGATGAGTAGCAAGGTGGATCGATAGTCCAATGGGTACTTCATCGCATCCTCCTCTTCCACTAGTTATGACCTACGGGTAGCAGTTTTGGCTTCTCTTTGCCAAACAGAGGTCTCGATATGATGAGGAAAAGATCAAGGACCACCATTGCCTACGAGATCAGATATTTGACGGGATTCCACCAGAGAAAAGGTACCAGATCAGTGGTTACCGTTTGAGGGCCAGTCAGCATTGATGATAGCTGCCATTTCAGATTGCAGGAGATTAGAGTGGGTCCAGCATAGGTTTACCATCATATGTGTCAGCACCATGATCCAAACCCCTTCGGATCAGACACGCATGACTGGACAACTTAAGCTGAGTTGTTAGCAACCAACGATAAGTCAGAGCCAGTAGAGTGGATTTACGATGTATACGATCAAGATCAGATTTTTAGTATCTAGATAGAATTGTCACCGACAGAGTTACACAACCGCTGACCGAGTGCACAACCGCCGACCGAGTTGCACAACCGCCGACCGAGTGCACAACCGAGTGCGCAACTGAGTGCACAACCACCGACCGAGTTGCACAACCGCCGACCGAGTGCCCGAGTGCGCAACCACGTCGAGTTCCGACCGTGACCGAGTTGCACAACCGCCGACCGAATTGCACAACCGCCGACCGAGTTGCACAACCGCCGACCGAGTCACACAACCACTGCTGAGGTGCACAACCACCGACCGAAGACACACTACCGCCGTCCGTGCATTGCTCATCCGCCGACCGAGTAGATTAGTTAGAGCTTAGTAGGGCCAGAACTTGAGGAACAAGATATAGATACAATGGAAATTGGCAGAACAGAGAAGAGTTAGGAAAAGTGAGGTTATTTTGATGAGATGGCATAGGATCCGACTTCACAAGCTCTCTTGCAATTAGTGTCTTGACCTGACACCCTTGGGTCAGATGAATATTGCAAGATAACCCCATCAGGCACTGTTAGTGACAGTCTCATAGGGATGCGCATGGACAGAGTCAGAGAACATGACCGTATGACCTTCAGATGGGACAGTCATAATGATCCGATTGTGCATATTGCATGATAATACATCCATGGGCCACAATCAGCATAGATCAGATGGTTAGTAGACAGTCACACACGCTGTTGAACCCATTTAGTGATGGGCCAACCAGTGATAGGAATTCGACTTATATTAGAGTATTGGGCATAGATAGAGGGTTAGTGAGGAAGGGTTTTTCAGAAGGATAGTGATTCCCTTGTGTTTCGCCAGCATGATTAGGTTCTCACCTTGAGACATAGGATTGAGCCTTGCCCTGAGTATAGAGGTACCTTTATGGTACAGTGCAGGTAG
>JAURVB010000710.1:0-26474 GCA_033002965.1 Piper betle
ATTGTAACTTCACAATCTCGTCTCTCTGTACTTGTTTGTGTTTCAGGTACGGATCTATCACATGCAGATCTTAGAGGTGCAGAGTTTTCATTGGCAAATTTAACTAAGGTGTTCTACATCTTATTATCTTATCACTATCATCTAACTCAGATACACTTGAAATCAGGTTCTACTCTTTTATCCATACCTTTAACCTTCCAGCTAGTGTCAAATGGCTTTCATATGTTTAGGTCATGAAGTTAGATGAACAAAATTTTACAATTTTAGCTTGTTAATTATCTTGGGTAGAAATGATTGGGGAACCAATTAATTTTTTGGAGTAATCTTAGTGCAGGCAAATATGTCTAACGCAAACCTGGAGGGTGCCTTAGCAAGAGGCAATACGTCTTTTAAAGGTTCAAACATTACCGGAGCAGGTAAATCGTTCTCAAAACTACATTTTGTTGATGCTCACCATATGAGTCCTTCAACTTTCATTGCTTTATTAATATGGTGCAATCTAGGTGTTTTTGGTATCATTTCATTCAGATTTGCGTTTCTTCTAGGAAGAGTAGAAAAAATGAGTATACTTCTCATACAATATTAGTAGTAATTTTTTTCTCAAAAGCGGGGAAAACAAGTGAAGTTTACTTTATAGTTCCTTTTTCTGAGAAGTAAACTACTTTGACTGTGCTGTGTTTCATCTAGTTGTTATGTAAGAATTGATAGTTTTATTATCCACCTTATTGTCCATTTGATGAATGAAATTTTAAGAAGCAAATGCCACTCCAAAACTTTTAAAATTAAGGTTGAAGAGCTGATTTGGAGGCATTTTATTTTAACTTTTGAAGTTATAAATTGATGCCTTCTCCAATTGTAGGTTTTTAATTAGCACTCCCAGCTCTCTAGATCTCTATTATATATGTAAAGCATCATTGTACAAGAATTTTAAATGGGTAATAGTTTTGTTGATCTCAAAAGTGCTTTCCTAAGTGCTCAATATGGAGGCATTTCAACTCCTGTACGTGAAAGAATTTTTTCCATGCATGAAACTAGATTTCACAGATGTGTCTCTCAGAGAAGATCAACGGGAGTACCTGTGTAGAGTAGCTGATGGGTAAGCTTTCTATCCAAATTTACTGCTTGCAGCTTACATCACTATTGCTTCTGTTGTAATTTCTAAGATAGGTGTGAACTAAGACCTGTGTTATAAATGTTTCAATTTAGCATAAACCCAACAACAGGAAATGCTACAAGAGAGACATTATTGTGCTGAAAGTTTTGATGCTTTCAAGGAGGAAAGAAGATGGTGAAGTCAATTAGAATTTAGCTACTTTCAAGAGTGTCAAGCATCTGCTGCTTTCTTGCTATGATAACAAAGTAGCAGTTACGTTGTACAAAAGACAAGGTGGAATGCTAGACAGAGTACACAAGAACAATATTTGCTTCCATGCATTTTCTGCTGACCTAGTTCTGTTTGGCAGCTTGTAAAACTATGTCCTTTCACTATATGCTGCTAGTACTGCCCAAGTTTTGTTTTATGGTTGTCATGGAAAGATAAGTGATCACATGAATTTACCTGCACAAGCATGCATCACTTAAACAACAAAAACAGCATGACAAAAGCACAGTGTATGTATCTTCCATATCACACTTGAAACAAGGACACAACACACATATTCCAACCTGCATTCTTGATTCACACAATGATATTCCCACCCCCTTAAATCCAAAAATGAATTCATTTAGCTCTTCAAACAAGCAAATTAGACAAACCATTCCATCCACCTGCCAACGTGGGCGTCCATGCAAGACACTATTTGCAGCCGGCATCTTGTTCTACTTGCTCTACGTTTTCCTCTCCACCAACGCCACTGACAGCCGGCCACATGATTTATTGTCTTCTCTACTCACTCCTTCCACAATCACAAATGACAATTCCGATAAAACCAACATCAACCACGTTGTGTTTTGCATCATAGGCTCAACCCAAGGGTGGAAGAACAAGGGTCCCTACATTGATTTATGGTGGCACCCAAACGAAGCTAGTGGATACGTTTGGTTGGACCATACTGTTAATATTTGTAATTATGAATATTAATGATATGTAGCCCATTCTCACAATCGGAATACTAAAGAAATTTCGGGATACCAAACATAGGTAACTATTTGTTATTCCATGAAAGATGAAGGGCCTTAAAACATCTATATAAATATAAACTCATTTGCATTATTTTAAAATAAGATAAGATGTGAGAGAAAAGAGAAAAATAGAAAACAAATATAAAGATAGGAAGAGGGATCAATACTATTCATTAGTTTAATCTTATACAGACTATTGAGATTGAGAAATCTTATTATCTTAATTGTATAGGTTGGGTGAGTAGTCTTATTGTACATCTCTATATGTTTAAGTAGTGAATTGTTTGTTATTGTCTCGTAGTTTTTGACTAACGAGAAAAGGAGAGTTTTCTACGTTAAATCTATGTTCATTTGGTTTTGTTTTATTTTATTTCTCAGGCATTATTTTTCCATATCTTGTGTTCACTGTTGTTGGTCTCCAACTTTGGGGATTTTTCTCAACAATTAGCGTCATCTGTGGCAACTTTGGGTCTCATTCAATCAGATATTGATTTGAGTGGGAGTCATGGCGGACACTTCCAAGACCGGGAAGACCGAAAAATTTGATAGAATAAATTATCAATGGTGAAAGATGTAGATTAAGGATCATCTATATAAGAAGTAACTACATCAACCGCTTGTAGGTACCAAGTCAGAAGCGATGTCAGCCAAGGACTGGACCTTGTTGGATAGGTGAGTCTTAGCTATCGTTCGATTGTGTTTAACATCGTCGGTGACATTTAATTTCTCCAAACAAACAACTGTCGAAGGGTTGATGGAGCCATTACCTGGTGTTTATGAGAAGTCATTAGCTTCTAACATGTTATTTTTGTTGAGGAATCTTGTCTATTTGAGGATGCCCAAAGGTAAATCTATTGCTAATCATTTGAATGATTTAAATAAAATTTGGGCACAACTTGAATTTGTTGAGATGACCTTTAATGAAAATATTAAATCTTTAATGTTCATGTGTTCTTTGCCAGAGAATTGAGATACGGTAATTACATCTATAAGTAATGCATCAAAAGAACAAGTAAAGTTTGATGAAATGCTAAGTGCAATCTTCAATCAAGAGATGATGATGGAGAGCATGGTAGATAGCACACCGTCCATCTCGGGGACAACTTTGTCGGTGGACAAAGGCAAGGGCAAAGAAAGAGGAAAGGTCAAAGTAGAGGTCCTCAGAACCGAGAGCCCTCTAAATCAAAAGGAAAATTCAAGGGTAAGCTTACTTGTTGGATTTGTGACAAGGAAGGACATGTAAAGAAGGATTGTCCCGAGCGAGTCAAGAATGTAGCTTATATTGTAGATGGTCATGAAAGGAAATTTAGTTTATCTGGTCATAATGATTACAAAATAGATGCATGGTATATTGATTTAGGTGCTTCATTTCATTGTACTTCTCACAAAGAATGGTTTTGTGATTTTGTCAAGAGTGAGTTTAGATATGTAACAATTGACAATGGTCAGAAGTGCAAAATTAAAAGTAAGGGAGCAATTCATTTGAAGATGCATGATGAAGGTAAACTTATTCTCAAGGAGGTCAAGTATATACCTGAATTAAAGAAGAATCTTATATCTATTAACAAGCCGGACCAAGAGAGCTATAGGATCACATTTGAATATAATCAGTGGAAGATCAACGAGGGAGCATTGGTGGTGACCAAGGGGAAGGTGGTGGGCACACTTTACCCATTGTCTACCAAGGTAGATCCACTTGTTTCTTTGGCAGCTAAGAAGAATGAAATATCAACTTTATGGCATAGAAAGCTTGGTCACTTGAGCGAGAGTGGGATGAAGATCTTACATTCCAAGAAGGTTTTGACAGGTATAATTGATTTTAACTTTGGTTTTTGTGAAGACTGTGTTTTAGGTAAACAGAAACGGGTTAGCTAGGGATGTAAACAAGCCAAACCTGCTCACAAGCATTTTACATTCGGCTCGATTAGGCTTGAACTCATGCTTGTTAATTTTGTGTTCGAAAAAATACTTGGCTTGAAATAGATAGCTCATTGAACAATGAACAAAGCTTGAGCTAAGGAGTGTTCAGCTCGGTTTGGCTCGAAACTCAAGCTCGAAGTGTTTAAACTCGAAAGAATACTTCGACTCGGCTCGGCAATACTATTGAGGTCATATTGAATTTATATAGTGTTGGAAAGAAAATTTTGATCCTCTATAAGTTGAGCACAAGCCAAACTCAAACATTCACTTGGTTCAAGCTCGGCTCGAGCTCAGTTAGAAAACATAATGAGCCAAACACAAGCCAAACCCAAACACCATAAATTTTGGACAAGCTTGGCTTGACTCATAATACATCAAAGCTCGTCAAGCACTCAAACAAGTTCAAACATGCTTGTCAAAAATCACGTTAAATTCAAAAACATCCATGCTCGGCTCGTTTACACCCCTAGGGTTAGCTTCACAAAGGATGGGCGAGAGATGAAATCCAAAAGGTTGGAGTTGGTTCATACGGATGTTTGGGGGCCAGCCCATGGTAAATCTTTTGGAGGTAATTTCTATTTTGTTACCTTCATTGATGATTTTAGTAAGAAGCCATGGATCTACACTATTAAGAAAAAATAGAAGTATTTAGAATTTTCAAGATATGAAAAGCTATGAAACAGGTTTGAGATTGAAATGTTTTCTGTCAGATAATGGCAGAGAATATTGCAATAAGGACTTTGACTCCTATTGTGAAAAGTAGGAAATTAGAAGGATACACCACAACAGAATGGGGTGGCGGAGAGAATGAACAGGACCATCCTAGAGCGAGTGAGAAGCATGTGAGTTCATGTTGGACTCCCTTTGCATCTTTGGGGTGCCACTGTAGATATAGCTATCTATCTAATCAACCAAAGTCCATCAAATATCTTAGATGGAAAAATACCGGAAGAGGTATGAACTGGTAAGAAAGTTGACTACTCTTTTCTTAAGGTCTTTGGATGTCTTGTATATGCACATGTTGATAAGGAATCAAGAAAGAAGTTTGATTCAAAATCTCTCAAATGTGTATTTCTTGGATATGGCGTTGATGAGTATGGTTACCGAATGTGGGATTTTAAGAACAACAAGGTGTTTCGAAGTTGGTATGTTGTATTCAATGAAGAGTGCATGTACAAACACAGGAAGAAAGAAAAGAGTGAGGAGTCCAAAGAAAAAGAGTATATGGAGCTTGATGAGAGAGATGAAATGATACCAAGTGCTAAAAATCAAGAATTTGTTCCAAGTGATGTAGAACAATTATCTTCTAAGAAGATTGAACAAGAAGGTGAGTCACAGGCTAATTAACCAAATGGTGATGAATCGGATTCAAAATATTATGACGCACAAGTTGAAATTGATGACTCAGAGCCACCACAAGAGATAATTGTTGCTCCCAAACCAAGGAGGAGCACAAGGGTCAGGAAGCCTACTTAGAAATTAAATTTAATTGTACAACATACTTTGTATATTGATGCAGGAGAACTAGAGTCCTATGAAGCCATGGTGACAAAGCTCATCTTAAGTGGCAGTTAGTCATGAAGGATGAGATGTCTTCATTGGAGAAGAATCATACATGGGAGTTGGTGAATTTGCCACCAAAAGGGAAGGTTCTACAAAACAAGTGGATCTATGGTCAAATCTGAAATAGGTTGTAACACCCCAAATTTGGTTCACACTTGTGAACCAAACCAGTATGTTACAGGCCCCGGTTAGGTCGGCTAACCCGAACCTAACTCGTGCGGATCCAATCTCGGCGTCTTAAGATGAAGATCCAACTTGCTATATGTATGTATGAATGCATAAAACCCTAACAGGATACTACATGGATGACATGCAACCAATTTTCACACCAACACACTTACAATCAAAATTAGTAAAAATTCTAAAACGAAAGGGACAGAATTTCCCCTAAAAATGCAATTAGGGGCCACCCTGTCAAAATCATATATTCAAACATATATACGCATAGCAACACTAGCATTCACACAGACTTCTAATCTACTATATTCATCATTCTCTGAACTTTGGGTCCTAACCCATCACACTTTTGCTGCGCTACTCTGATCATTTCATTTCATGTCATTGTCATGCCTCAAATATTTAATCATAACATGTTTATAAAATAACATCATAAACAAAATATTAAACATTCAATCACCCAATGTGTGTGTGCAGAAGACCTTATTGCTCCTCCGTCCTGGCCGGCACATCCATCTCGTGCTTATCACCTACATATATATAAGAAAAACGTCAGTAACAAGCGTTACTGGTCCGAAAAGAAAATAACTATAACAAACTGGCTATGAGAGCAAACTCTCATATGAAAGAAAACAACATATACTTCACGTGAACACTCTGAAGGGCACTACTGAGGAGCCACTGGGCTGCAGACCCGGTAGCATCCCGAACTTACTGATCTGCTGCTGGTACTGTGCCGCTCTCGGCACTTCTTTTCAGTACTTCTCGTGAAACTTTATCCTAAGCCCTCTCCTTACCTCCATATTTCTCCTGGCCTTGAGCACGAAGGCCGAGTACTCTCAGGCAGTCGCCTTTAGTACCCTTTGAACCACAAGTCCGGACATGCGCTGTACTAAACAGTACCCGTAAACCTCCACGTTCTCCGGGTGTGAGGAACTCAAACGCGGAGTTGTCAGGATCCCTCGGGAATGGAACAGTCCGCTGGCACTAATCCAGAGCCCGCTTTGACTGTCACGGCATCCTCTGCATGGTACGTGCAGTCGATTTCTCCGTCTCTCGTCTCACTAAAAACGCGAAAACTACATATATATATAGGGCTGGGTAGGGATTTATATAATAGGCCCGAAGGCAACTTTTGGTGGATCTTGTTTTCGAAATCAACCTCGAGGGATCTCATCCTCGAGGGGTTATTAATCCGAAAAATGTTCGGTTAAATGGCCCGAGTTAAGTGGGATCCGATAAAACGCCACTTAACCCGTCCTGCAGACAATAAATCAAACATACAATAGAAAAGATCATAAAAATCAGAGAGAAGTCCTAACGGACCTGGTAGAAGCTCCAAGCGTGTCATCGCGCCTAGGCGGCGAGCTCCTACTCCGTACCTACACATCAAAACTAAATACTAACGCCCGCTAACTAAATGATGCATCAAACTCAATAACATCACAATCACAATGCAAGCATCCATCAACATAACAATCAGAAAATCATAAAAATTAATTAATCCTAGCTCATCCTATTCATACTAATTTTATTACGTGTCTGTAACTTATGTCGTGGTCACTTATCATGCTCTGACCTGATCTACTTCATTAGATCACTTACTCTTCATTCACACTTAATCTCATCATGCAACTCATCGTTTCATCCATCATTAAACATTAATCACATCAATAAACCAACCCTAGCATGCTATGCTAACAATCATCAAGTTTAAATTATAAATTCGGAGGTAATTATACCTCACGTCATCGGCAATCGGCGACGGCTAGGGTTCCGTCGCGCGTCTCGGAGCTCGAATTCGGCGCTCATCGGCGTCCGACATTCGATCGGGATTGACTGGATGAACTCCTCGGAAGATCCGGCAAATTCCAGCGAACCCGATTTTCCGGCGGTTTTCCGGCGGCTTCAGTGGTTTTCCGGCAACCTTCCGGCAGTTTTCCGGCGACAATTACCGGCGGCGTCTACTAGCTGGATAGGGGTCATATAGGGTACCATTGGAACCGGCTCGGCGAGCCCGACACATCCACGACGTCGACATGGTCGGCCGAGGCGGTGGCTCGCCGGAAAATGGCTAAAACAGAGGCTGCGGTGATGGTGGCTAGATCCGGCCGGCCACGGCGGCGACGGCCTCCGCTCCGGTCAGGAAGGGTCACTGGGTGGTCGAGGGTGCTGAGGCGACCACCTGATCGTGGTGGCGATGGTCGCCGGCGGCGGAATCGGCGACGCGACCGAAATGTAGCCGCGGCGCTAGGCGAGCCGATTCCGACGTCGCAGCGGCCTGGCAGCGGCCGGGGCTGGTCGGGGCGGCACGGCAACGTCGTGGCGGAGCTAGGGGGCGGCGATCGGCGGCCGGGCGGCGTCGGCCGTGGCGGCGGTGGCGCGCGAACAGGGGCGGCGTGGCGGCTAGGGTTTGGGCGTGGGGGAGAAAAGGTCGGGGTGGAGAAGAATTGGTTGGGTGGCAAACTTGTAATTAAGACTTGACTCGTCTCCGGCTCGAGTCAAGTATAGTAACTAAGTCGTATTAAATCCTAAAAAAATTCATAAAAATCGGGAAAAATCCCGTAAAATCAAACAACACCAAAAAAAATCATAATGATATGCTCTAGAACTATCAACCCACCCAAAATGCCCGTAACGCGTCCTAACGCGGTAAACGGCCTAAAACTAATTCTACGATCCATTATATATCATAATAAAAAAAATGAACTGCATACTCTCGTATATTGATGCAGGAGAACCAGAGTTCTCATGATGAAGCCATGGTGACAAAGCTCATCTTAAGTGGCAATTGGCCATAAAGGATGAGATGTCAACATTGGAGAAGAATCATACATGGTAGTTGGTGAAATTGCCACCAAAAAGGGAAGGTTCTACAAAACAAGTGGATCTATCGGGTCAAGTCTGAAACCGGTAGTGTACAAAGGTATAAGGCAAGACTTGTGGTGAAAGGTTTTGGTCAAAGAGAAGGAATTGATTTTCATAATATATTTGCACCTCTTGTAAAAATGACTTCTATTAGAATTGTTTTGAGTATTGTGGTTGTAAAGGGGTTGTATTTAGAACAGCTTGATGTAAATACAACGTTCCTTCATGGTGAATTGGAGGAGGAGATCTATATGGAACAACCAAAAGGATTTGAAGCCAAAGGTAAAGAAAATATGGTGTGCAAATTGAAGAGGAGTTTATATGGACTCAAACAAGCACCAAGACAATGGTATTTGAAATTTGACAAGTTTATGTTAGATAATGGATTTTCTAGGAGCAATTTGGACCACTGTGTATATCTACAAAAATTTAATGATGGCAATTACATTATTTTAACTTTGTATGTAGATGACATGCTTGTTGCAAGGACTTGTATGGAGAAAATCTTTAATCTCAAGATGAGGTTCGCCAAGAGTTTTTCAATGAAGGACCTAGGTGAAGCAAAACAATTTCTTGGAATGCAAATTACCCGAAACAAGAACAGAAAGAAGTTGTGGTTATCTCAAGAAGGGTATGTGAAGAAAGTGCTTGAGAGATTCAACATGAATGAATCTAAGCCGGTGACTAATACTTTGGGTAGTAAATTACAATCGTCGAAAGAGCAATGTGCTAAGAGTGAGGAGGATAAAGCTTACATGAAAACGGTACCTTACGCTTCAGCTTTTGGAAATCTGATGTATGTTATGGTTAGTAAAGACCAGATATTGCACATGCAGTGGGAGTAGTGAGCAGATTCATAAAGAACCCAGGAAAAGAATACTGGAAGGCAGTGAAATGGATTTTTCGGTACTTGAAAGGAACTTCTAATTTTTGTTTGTGTTTTGAGGGTGATAATATTTACGTGCAAGATTATGTAGACTCAGATTATGCTAGAAATAGAGACAATGGCAGGAGTACATATGGATACATCTTTACAGTTGGTGGAACCGCGGTGAGCTAGGTTTCCAAATTGCAAAAGATGTCTCTATCTTCAACTGGGGCTGAATATGTAACTGCTACAGAAGCTATCAAGGAGTATATTTGGATCAAAACTTTAATGAATGAGTTAGGTTTTAATGGGGTTAATTGCAAGCTTGTACAGTGATAGTCAAAGTGCAATCCATTTAAACAAGAACTCAACATTTTATTCTGAGGACCAAACATATTCGGTTAAGGTATCATTTTATCAGATCTTTGTTAGAAGAAGGTAAATTGAAGTTGGAGAAGATAGATGGCAAAAAGAATCCGGCAGACATGTTGACCAAACCGATGGAGGGACAAAAGTTGAGTTTTTGCTCAACTTTGGTGAACTTGCACTAACATGCAGGTGAAGGACTTATGCGACGAACAAGTGGAGGAAGAATCAAGACTGGTGTATTCTAATTGGACTCCAAGTGGGAGATTATTAATATTTGTAATTATGAATAGTAATGATATGTAGCTCATTGTCACAATCAGAATACTAAAGGAATCTTGGGATACCAAACAGAGGTGACTGTTTGTTGTTCCATGGAAGATGAAGGGCCTCAAAACATCTCTATAAATATGGACTTATTTACCTCATTCTAAAACAAGACAAGATGTGAGGAAAAAAAATGAAATAGATAAGGAATATAGGAGATAAGAAGAGGGATCAATATTATTCACTAGTTTAATCTTATACAATTATTGAGATAGAGAAATCATGTAATCTCAATTGTATAAGTTGGGTGAGTAGTCTTCTTGTACATCTCTATATGTTTGATAGTTGTAATCTTTGGTTGAAGTTGAATTGTTTGATGTTGTCCCGTGGTTTTGACTCTTGAGAAAATGAGAGTTTTCCACGTTAAATCTTTGTTCTTTTGGTTTTATTTTATTTTATTTCTCAAGCATTATTTTTCCATATCTTATGCTCGCTGTTGTTGATCTCCAACTTTGAGGATTTTTCTCAACACATGCGCTATCCGCACCCATGGCTGGACTCTTCACATCCATATCGAGTCTCCGAAGACACCAACAAGTTCAAGGCCTGTGACAAACACGGGATGTCGTTCGCAGTTCGGATGACAAGAGTGTTGATGGAGAGCTACAGAACATCAAACATAAGAAGAGAAGTGAGGTGAGTGTGTTATATTTTGGACGTATATATACATGTATATATAATTGTATCATATGCTATTATTAAGGTTTGGGCCTAAATTAAATTGATCTATTAAAGTTAAGATTAATTGGTCATTAATATTTAAGATAAGTATGGATCAATATGTGTAGATATCGTTTTCGTAATCTCTAATTTATGATGGGTTAAATTGGAAGTATGAAAAATAAGCATAAATATGGTTATAAGGATAAATACGGTTTATGGTCTCCAAAATTTGCCCTGCAGTTTTTCTTTTATGGTATCCCATCATCTAAAAACTCTATCTTTGGAGAACCGGTGCTGAATTTAGAAGATTAAAACCTAAAAGAAGTAAGAGAATCGTTTTACTTTTATGGATTTAGGTACACTTTCGTCATCAAATTCTACTTTCTTTAATGATTTAATTTGAAGAAGGTTTTATTGATGATGTTTTATCATATCTATAATTTGGTTAAGTTAAAGTTTATTCAACAAGTGGTATCAGAGCATCTTCATATTAGATCATTGAGGATTAATTTAATTTATGTTTAATTTTGGATCACCCAAGTTCGACATGCAATTTGGATGGATCGAGATTCAAAAAAAGATAGATCCTAAAATAAAATCTAGTTCCATATCACATCCAGATCTAATAATTTGGGATCCCAAACTAGTACTAATTTGCAAGAGGGATTCAAGAATCAGTTTTTTATAAGGCCTAAAAAAACGAATCACTTATTTTGGCTTTTTGACCCCATAATGTATGGTCTTCAACCCATTGGGACATGGAAAATATCTATGGATTGGATCTTTCACAAATTCAGCACTAGTTATTGTCATTTTCGCAAAAATAGTACTTCAAGATCCATTACAGGTCCAAGGTTTGTTGTTCAATACAAGAAATTGCATATGGGAAATTTGTTCTCACATCAAGGTCCTCTTGTAACACCCCAGTCCGCTTTACTCTCAACTAGGACCAGAACCGTTACAATGGATCGAATTACTCGTAAACCGATTAATTTGGTTGACCCAAAACCTAAATGGCTACGATATAATCCTCTCGACATCTCAAGATGGAGTACGCCGCTAATGTACAAACAATGTATGAATGAGATGAAAAACACTAGCAAGATGCTACATGAATGCCATGATAATGGTCACATTGAAAATAAATAAAATAGCAAACAAAATTTATTCAAAGTTCTCCAATAAAACATACAGAATCTCCCCCTAAAAGTGCAATAAGGGGACGACCTGTTAAAACACGACATAGTATAGTATATATATCAAGACAATAATTTACACCACAATTGGATTCAAAACATCAACACATTTTGTAATCGGCGTCTCGCCCACCTGCAATTCATACTCATCACAATTGGTTCATTTTCATCTTAGCATAGCAGGTTATTCCTAAACATCTATAACTTTTCCAAAACATTTCTAAAAGAGTCCATACATTTCTACAACAAGGCATACGAGCCTCACAAATGCATGCATATATACACCAATATGTAAATCCACAACATCAACCAATCACATCACATCTTACGTAAAAGTTGACGTGGCGCCAGGTATATGTGTGCAATGCAAGTGCTAGTCCTTCGTCAAGGCCGACATACTCCATTTATCTTCCTCATCTACATATATAGTAAAAAAACGTCAGCAACGGTTGTAAGTGGTCCGGAAATAACTAATATCAAACTGAAACATGAGAGCAAACTCTCATGGAAAACAAACAAATATATCACACACTAAATTACCCACCGAATATCTAATTGTCTATTAATAAGGGACCAATAATCTATTGGGTCCACTTAATAATTTCTCAATTTTTTATTAATAAATTATTAAATATTAAATTATCTATTTAATTTTAATATTATTCAGATTATTTAAAATGCGAGTTCTTAGTGAACCATACATTAAAAAAGAGAATTTTTTTGGATATGTTTTGAAATAATTATTATAATTTTATGGACTCGATCCAATTGTCATTTTAAAAAAAATTGACTTACATTGAAATAACTAATTTTTAAAAATAATCATATTCAAAAAATTAAAGAGTTAATTTTTTTGCCTTTGTGACTTAAAATAAAAATTACTTAATAAATGATGGGTCGAACCATATATTGGGAGATGATGTAAACATATAAATTCATTTAATTTTTTTTTATTACAATTAATTCAATCATAATTGTTTAAAATAGTGGGAGCTGAATATTTGATTATTAGTTAATCATAATTTAGGTTTTCATCATGGTTGTATAAATCGGAATCGGAATCGGAATCGGTTTTCCAGGGAGTCGGAATCGGAATCGAAATCGGTCTAAATCGGATAGGAATCGGTCCAATTGAATCGGTCCAAATCGGTCATATATAATAATTTAACAACTCATAAATAAATATATAAAAATTAAATATTGATGTCATTTTGATATTATTATATATATTATATTTTATGATATTTTTTTATATTTTTTAGATTTTTTTAAAAATTATTTTGAATTAGTTATTATTTTATACTCGAGTCGGACACGAGTCAAGTTTTAATTACAAAAATGCCACCACAGTTATTTCTCACCCACGGTCCTTCCAAGTCGCCGCCGCTGCCGCCGCGCCCCCTCCCCCCAGACCCGACCCGCCCCACCCCGCCCCGCCCCGCCCCCGCCCCGCCCTGCGCCCGCCGCGCCCCACCTCCCCCGCCAGCCCCTCCCTCTCCCTCCCCGCCTTCCCCCGCCGACCGCGCCCCGCCCCTCCAGATCGTCCCCCCCCCCGTCGCCCAGTCGCCGCCGTCGTTGCTCGTCGTCGCCGCCGTCGTTGCTCGCCGTCTGCCGTCGGGTAAGTTTAGGTTTTTAAAATTTCAATTCCAATTTTACCCTTATTTAAATAATTGAATTAATATTATACCTAGGGCATTTTGGTAATTTACCCAAAAAACCGATTTTTCCCGATTCACCCCGATTCCGAATCCGATTTAAATCGGTCGGAATCGGGGTGACTCGGCCGAGTTGGACGCCGATTCGGGGCCGACCGATTCGGCCCCAAAATCGGATCGGCACGCTGCCGATCCGATTTAAATCGGCCGATTCCACTCGGAATCGGCCGATTCGTGCAACAGTGGTTTTCATACATTAATTAATATTGAGGGCTTGTATTATTATACGTGCAATAAATAAATTGTGGTTGCAATCTCTGCTCAATATCCTATTTATTATGCATTATTAATTTCACTCTATCCTAACTAGTTAATTTTTGTAAATTCTTATGTTAATACTAATTAAGCTTTTTTTAAATGTATCTTAAATTCTTGTCCAAATGGCAGCAAACAAACAAAATATTACTGATTTGAACAAAATATGAGAAACTTACGGGTGATAATTATGACATTTGGCATTGTAAGGTGTAACTGATCCTTTAAGATCATGAGCTTCTAGAAATTCCAGAACCATACCCTTTCTCTTCCCATTAATTCTAGCACTAGCAAGAGGTTGATCTGTATGAAGCCTGGAAAGAAGCATTGTCTTACAATTATCACTTTCTTAAGTACCGTGAGAAATGATATTTTTTATGAATTCAAAAGTATACAAATGTTCAGGCTATGTGCCTGAAAATAAAAGATACGACTTGACTTTTACAAGTAAATTATGGAGGCTTACTATTAAGTTCAATGAGCAACAAGTACAAGCTATTATCATGAGGGACCATCTACGTGAGTTGAATAACTTAATTCATTAGCTCTCTAGTGCTGGTCATGTTTTATCTGACGAGCAAGAAGTACAAGCTATTATCAGATCTCTACCCCATTCATGGGAGCACATTAAAATAAACATGACCCACAATGAAAATATTAAAAATTTGAGGATATTGAACATCACTTATAGTTAGAAGGTGAGTGGCTTGAGGCTGCTAAAATATATAGGTGAAACTTTTGTAGTTAAAAATCATGCTTCAAACTCTAAACGTTCTCGTTAGAAGAGGTTTCAAAAGAAAAGTCTAGATCTTGTTGGCAATAGCCATTTCAAGTTAAGAATGACAATGCAAAGGTGCTAAGAATGTCACTTGCTACAATTGTGGTGGCAAAATATATTTTGCAAACAAATGTGCTATGCCAAAGAAGGTTTGTCCTTTTAAAAATATTTATAATGTGTTTGTATCTAGTTGTTTAATGTTATCTGACTCTCATCCTACATTGATTGTTGATTTAGATGCAATATACCACATAAGTAGAAATAGAGCAGCATATGTGGAATTTCGTCGAATTCCACAAGGGACAAGATAATGTTTGTAGGAAACAACTCTAGGGTTGCTCTCCTAGGTATAGACACCTGTAAATTACAAATGCAGCTGAGGTCACACTTAAATGCTCCATGCTGTCTTATTTGCTACATAAATATAGCAGAAATTAGTTTCTCTTAGAGTTCTTCTAGAAATAGATTTTATTTTGGATTTTAAAAGTTGTTCAATGACCATTCATCACGGGGATATTTATTTTGCTTCTAGATTTATATTTGATAATTTCTTTCTATTAGACATTACTCTTCCTAAAGTATAGACTTTAGTTGATCTTCCTAAAAAGCGAAAAACAATTAGTAACAAATTGATTTTGAAAATCAAAAGAATAATCAATGGCTCAATTGAAAGATATAAAACTTGCTTAGTAGCTAAGGGTTATACCCAGCAAGAAGGAATCGATTATGAAGAGACTTTCTCTTTAGTTGTTCGATTTACTTCAATTTTACTTTTTATATCTATTGTAGCACGTTTGGATTTAGAATTACATCAATGGACGTTAAAACCACATTTCTAAATGGTGAATTAGATGAAAAAAATTTTATGTAACAACTTGCGGGGTTTGTTGAGAAAGGCTAAGAGAACAAAGTGTGCAAATTACAACGTTCTATTTAAGGTATAAAATAGTCATCCAAACAGTAGAACTTAAGCTTCCACAATTCCATTATTTTATATGGTTTTACGATGATTAAGGGGGATCATTGTATTTATGTCAAACATTAAAAACTTCATTTGTAGTTTTATCTCTTTACGTCAATGACATTTTGTTAGCTGAGATAACAAGTACTATCTAATTTTTATTAAAGAATGGTTTTCTTCCAATTTTGAAATGAAGGGCATGGGTGAAACTGAATTCATACTGAATGTGAAAATTCAAAAAATCGTTCAAAGAGAATTTTATCTCTTTCTCAAGAATCTTATATCAATAAGATCTCAGAACGATTTAATATGCACAATTGCCACCCAATAGATACTCCAATAGCAGAAGTCAAAAATCTTAAATTGTACGATTGACTCCTATAGAGAAACAAAAAATGTCTAATATCCCGTACTCCAATGCTATTGGAAGTTTGATGTATGCAATGGTTTATACATGCCTTGATATTGCTTTTGCTGTCGGATTAGTAAGCAGATATCAATCCAACACAGGTCTTACTCATTGGAAAGCCGTGAAGAGGATTCTACGCTACCTTAATGGAATTGCACATCATTCTCACACTTATAGAGGTCATGATCTCCAACTAATTGGCTATACTGATGCTAATTGGGCTGGCGATATGGAGGAATGAAAATCCACTTCTAGATATATTTTTTGCTTAATGGAAGAGCTATCTCATTGGCCAACAAGAAACAGACTTGTGTTACATTATCTACAATGGAAGGAGAATTTATAGTTTCTTTCAGGGCAGTTCAGGAAGGTGTTTGATTGAGTAAATTTTCACAACATTTGGGAGTTGTCATGCTTTCTTCACAACCCACAATAATATTTTGTGACAATTAGGTCTCAAATACTTATACGAAAGATCTTAAATATTATAGCAAAATGAAACTCATTGATATCAAGTATAATTTTACAAGAGACATTGTTCAGAAAAAGAAGTTTGAAATACATATCCACACATTTGATAGTTACTAATCTTTTGATAAAGCCAATACCAAGAGATGTTTATTTTTCTCACATTAGGATGTTGAGATTATTTTCTTTTTGATTTTCTTTTATATGTATATTTGCAGACTCTAAATATCATCTCTTAATTTTTGGTAAATATTAATTACATTTATTTTCTATGTATATTAATACTATAAAATATTATATCAAATGAGATGAATAACTCTCTCAACTAAGCATTCACCTCTAATGCTTTCTGTAGCATTAGGAGATAAGAAATCAGCACTTCAAGTCACGTATGTTGCCTTGATAGAGTTCAAGATGAGACTATTTTCTTATAATAGTCAATATGGTTACCCGCAACCATATATCTCATTACGCTAGATATGAGCATAAACATTACATTAGTTGTTTATTCGATTGTATGAGGTCAATTGTTTGAGTAACAACTGGACTTAAGTCTGTATGGTGTTGATAAATGACAGGCATTGTATGTGAGTTATATTCTAAGAGAATATCTATTCACCATAGGACACAATTCATATCATGTGTGCTTTTTAGACCTAAGGATAGTGGGAGAATGCACCCTCTTCCCCACTAAATGAGATTCTCAAAGTAAATTTGTTTCTCATGTAACCTTAGTGACATTCAACTATATTTGACATCACTAATTAAAGTTGTTTTCTTTAGTATACTACCTATGACTATGGATAAATAAGCAATATGAGATATGTCTAAGAAATAACGATAATTGGTTATCAAAAGTAATATGTGTGAAAGGAAGACCATTTTAAAAATTGTATGCAAGTCATGATTGTTATTATGTTTTTGTAACTAAATAATATGGATAACAATAGTGAAGTAAAAATTATTGAGGAATATATGATCTTCACTATTGTAACACCCCGATTTTGGTTCGCCTGAGAACCAAATCAGAAATGTTACGATTGAGTAGAGTCATATTTAAAGTTGTTGGTCGGTAAGACTTGATCGATAAAATAGATCGGAACAACCCGTTTGGTGTTATGAGAATGAAAGACATTGTTGAATATGCGTCTAAACACATCAAATATAAATAACAGAACAAAGTAACAACAATGAGCTCAAGTGTGTATAGCATTTATCTGTCCTTCTACCAAAGTTGACTCAAGATTTCAAGATCTACATATACAATATGAAAAACATCACTAACGAGTATTATTGGTCTAAAAAATAACCAGTACAAACTGGTAAAATGGGTATTCCATTACCCATGAAAACTTATGAAACATCAGAATTGCCTCACACCGGGCGGTAAGAATACATACTTAAATAAGTGTCAGGTGGCATGCACTGCTTATATTCATATTCATATATACAATGCTTATGCCTTCATATCTTCCATATTTTACCCGCCACAGTACTCGAGTGGCAAAAGGAACAGTTAAATTAGTGCCACAAAATCTAGAAATGTGCTGCATTATGTAGTACCCTCATACACTGCACTACCTCAGGGTTTGAAAGAGTACTAGTGCGGTCCATACATATCTCCATACCACTCACTCTCTTATTCATGAAATCCGTAAAAATGCGCGTACTTATATAATAGGTTTAGGGAAGAGGCTTATATCATATATTTCTGGAGCTTCAGTTTAAAAACCAACAAGGGATCTCAACCTTGTAATTTTATTAAATATGTGTAGAAACACATCTAAATGACCTGATATCGGAGTAACACCCTGATTTCGGTTCACATAAGAACTGAAACAGAAATGTTACGATCGGGTCGTATCATGTTTAAAGTTGTTGGTCGGTAGGACTTGATTGATAAAATAGATCGGAACAACCCACTTGGTGTAATGAGAATGGAAGATATTGTTAAATACACGTCAAAACACATCAAATATAAGTAAAAGTGAAAAAAGAAATAAATGCGTTGAGCTCAAGTGTGTGTAACGTTTATCTGTCCTTCCACCAAAAGTCGATTCAGGATTTGTAAGACCTATATATATTATATAAAAATGTTAGTAACAAGTGTTACTGGTTCGAAAAATAACTAATGCAATCTGGCAAATGCGTGTTCCAATACCCATGAAAACTTATGAACTTCAAGATTGCCTCACATTGGGTGGTAAGCAAACATACTTAAGCAAGTGCTGGCTCGAATGCATGGCTAATGTTCATATTCATACATACAACGCTTACACCCTCACATCTTCTATATTTCACCCGACCACGGTACTTGAGTGGCAAAAGGAATAGTTAAGTTAGTGTCACAAATTCCAAGAATGTGTTGTGTTATGCAGTACACCCATACACCACACTACCTCAGGGTTTGAACGAGTACTAGTGTGGTCCATAAATATCTCCATACTGCTCACTCTCTTATTCGTTAAATCCGTAAAAATAAGCATATTTATATAATAGGTTTAGGGAAAGGGCTTATATCATATATTTTTCGAGCTATAGTTCAAAAACCAACAAGGGATCTCATCTTTGTAGTTTTATTAAACATGTGTAGAAAATACGGCTAAATGGCCCGACATCAGAGGGATCCGACAAAACACCGCCGATGTCATCATACGTGTAAAGTACGATTAAACTCTACACACAAAGAGTCAAACAGAGAGGGAGAGTCATACGGACCTGTGGTCCAAGCTCCAAGCACATCGACACATCTACGGCGAGCTTGGATTACGTAACCTACATCAAAACCCATTGCCAAGTAAAATACTAACTCTATATTATGCATGCTCGTGGTGTGTGCTCATATCATCAATACATTTTAATAATAAATAACAAATAAATACACACATAGATAATTAGGTAAATAATAAATACATGAACATAAATAATTCGTTAATCATAAAATAATAACATAATTATACCACATAAATATACGGGTAAATACGAATAAACATCAACATATACTCGTGTTAGCTAACATATAAATAAACAATTAAATAAATACACAATAATTCAATAAAATAAATAAATAGTTAATACTCATTAATCATGAATATTAATAATATCACAGTTATACAATACAAGAATATATAATTAAATACAAATAAATAATAACATACACGCGAACAAACATAATATATATATATATATATATATATATATATTACAAGAATACATAATTAAATACAAATAAATAATAATATACACGCGAACAAACAAATAGATACACACACACACAATTTAGTAAACATAAATAAGACTAATATTAATAAGTAAATATATGATTAATGATAATAAGTAATCATATAAACATACATTATATTCAATATATACACGAATAATACCAAATGAATAATAATAAATATGGAAATAAAATAATAAATGAAGAAAAATAATCATTACATCCAAACATGCTAAATCATGAGAATATGCATCTAAACTAATACATGGGTTTTTGAATTACCAAAAAGGTCAAAATGGCTGATAATGTGTTGAACTGGACCTAATCGAGCTAAATTAGACCAAGCCGAATTGGCTGAACTAACCTGGTCTGGGTAAACTCAACAATGGGCTAGGTTGTCTAGGTAGATCTGAATTGGATAGGCAGACTCGGACATGGGCTAGCAGGATGGTGATCAAGATTAGGCTAGTGGTCGCAGACGCAAATGTGAACGCAGGTAGGGGAACACAATGTGGGTTAATGGGCCGGTCAGGGGAGCGGCAATGTCCGTCACTGGAAAATGTTGATGGCGGTGAGGCTGGGGTCACCCCTGGTTGGGATCGAGAGCCCATGTGGCGAGGATCATGATGGTGGTGGTGGTCGGCGGAGTCCGGCCTGTGGCTGACCAGAAATCGGTGTGCAAGGGGAGGTATTGATGTCAGGTGTGGCGACGTCACCGACGGCGATCATGGCCATGGCAATGGTCGTGGGTAGTCTCAAATTTTAGATCTTAGAAAGATGAAGCTTTTGGGGAAGTCAGCTTTGCAGGAGGACAGTTGCCCGTGCTAGAAAATGACCTGAAAGGGTGGCGGTGGTGGCGAAAATCAACAGCAAAAACGCCATCACTAGAGGTGACTACGGTGCACTGGTGGAGATCATGGGTGTAGACTGATAGCCGGCTGCGAGGTGGTCACAGTCATATTGATCCGGTGGTTGTGGGTGAAGCGGAAACTTGCAGGCGGCGAGCCGAAGTAGTGGCGGTGCTAAAGGGTGTAAATTCTGAAATTGTAAAAAATCTCTGGAAATATAACATGGAGAAGCTAGGGTTGATGTGGATGGCTTAGATCTTGCCATATGACATAATCTGAATGTCTAAAAATTCATGGTCTAGTGGGACCCACCTATGCGTCTATACAATATACATATGGACAAAAGCTCTGATTGAGACTGGCCAAAGTAGAAATTAGGTCTCTACGTATTTGAGTAGGGTATACATATGGACAAAAGCTCTGATTGAGACTGGCCAAAGTAGAAATTAGGTCTCTACGTATTTGAGTAGGGTTTCTGCTTGTTCCTCCGCTTTCTTTACCGACTGTCCTTCAATCCCCCATCTCTCTGCTCCTTCCCCGACCACCTCCACCAGGCCAACCCATCTACGATTTTTGGTTGGGGTCGGCGGAAACAGGTACAGTCGATCAGGAGGATGGCAAAGCTGGCGTCGAGGAGCGAGTCGTGTTCAACGTCCGTGAACGAGATGATCAACGGCTCGCACCTGTATACGATCACCGGGTACTCGCTCGCCAAGGGTATGGGGCCGGGCATGTACATGTCCAGCGACACTTTCACCGTCGGAGGCTACGACTGGGCTATCTACTTCTACCCAGATGGCGAAAGTGCCGAGGACGATTGCATGTATGCATCCGTTTTCGTAGCCTTGGCCAGCAAAGAGGCCGGCAACGTTAAGGCATCGTATAACCTCACCTTGTTGGATCAGAGCGGGTGGGGGAAGAACATGGTTGTGGGAATTAAAACTTGCATATTTAATTCCACAAGTAACAAGTGGTAAGTGCCCTGGTTTGCACTTAGACTAATTTAATTTATTATTAGTAGTATTTGATATGTAACGTATATTTGCAAGCAAAAGTAAGTTAGCAGTCTTAAATTTTTTAGTTTGATATGGAAGAAATGTTAGAGAAGGTGTACTCGTAAGAATATAATTATTCTGCAAAAAGGTCAACAATATATTTGTTATACTTGTTGAAAATACACGTTTTTTCTTCACATAATTGTCGAATAACCATTGTTGTCTTACATTAGGAATGGAATCTATTAAGCAATATGCTGGATTGCTGATATTCTTTTACTGATTGTGGACAAAACAGATACAATTTCTACTCTTTTATCTTATATGATCATGTATTTCGTCATGAATGGGTATTTTTTATGTGTAGGAGTTATCAACATTTCTTGAAACGGTCGGAATTGGAGACTTCAAGTTGCTTGAAGAAAGATTGCCTCATCTTTCGTTGTACGATCGGTGTAGTCATGAAAACAAGAAATGCACGGCCCCAAGAATTTTCCATATGTGTTCCTCCATCTGACTTGGGACATTGCTTCAAAGGGTTTTAGATTCTGGCATTGCCTCCAGACATAATGTTCGAGATTAAAGGGGAGACTTTCCAAGCGCACAAACAAATCCTTGCAGCTAGATCTCCAGTGTTCCAAGCTCAGTTTTTTGGTCCTGTTGGGAATCCTAACTTGCATAAAGTTGTCGTGAAGGATATAGGTCCTCCTGTTTTCAAGGTGTTACTCCTATTCCCTACCAAACAAGCTCAAGTCTTTTACTCATCCACCATTTTTTTATATATATTTTAGTTTGCTTAATTTGAGGATTTTTGAGCAAACTTAAGATGTTTCAAGATTCTTCTTCACATATGTTGCTTCTTAAGGTCGTACTCAATGTTTCCTATGCTTGTTTATATTTTATTTTCCAAAAGTTCCTATACTTGCTCTTAATGCAACCAAGTTTTCAGTTGTATGACAGTGTCAACTGATTTGTCGGATCATGCTATAGATCTGCCAGTATTTTGGGTCATTGACTTTCTCGCTCTGATGTATGCCCTGTTTCTTTTTCATTTATGTAGGCCATTTTGGACTTTATCTACTCAGATTCATTACCAGATTTACATGAACTGACGGAATCAGACTCCTCTTGTTCATCTCCTTGCTCATGTACAATACTAGTGCAACATCTTCTTGCTGCAGCGGATCTTTATGGGCTGGACCGGCTAAAATTGTTGTGCGAGTCTAAATTATCTAAAAAAGTAACCGTGGATACGGTGGCGACTACCCTTGCGCTTGCTGATCAGCACAACTGTTCCCAACTGAAATCTTACTGTCTAAAGTTTGTTGGGTCGCTCCCAAATTTCGAAGGTGAGTTTATTGTGTAAGTTATGGTTCTTAAGCAACCCATTTCTGCGAAGCTCGACTGTAATGTTAAATAGGCGACTGCTATCTCATTAAGGCCAAGGAAATCGAGTTAACAGACATATTTAGAGACATTCATCTAACACAAGGTTTAGGTTGCATGCTTAGGTGATACAAACTAATACAAGATAACTATAAAAAAAGGTTCATATAGATTTTTTTCTCTATAACATTATTCAAAATTACAAAGAAGATGAGTAAGGAGAGTAATTCAAAGCAAAGAAAATACAAAGTAAAACAAATTTTCTTATAGTCAATAATGATGGATTGTGGCAAATAGTTGGCCTACAATGCTTGTCTTTTCGAAAGAATACATAAGAAAATCTAACTTGAACTAAAAACATAAGTAAGACTCTAACTTGTACAAGAAATAATTAAATATGACTCGAATAAGAAGTTACAAAAAGTACCCCATAGATATGCAGGAAGCCAGAATGAGTATGTTGAGATGGACATGTGGTATGAGTATCCTATGGTTTTATAAGACGACAACTAAGAATAGTTCTAATTAATTCTATGGATATGCTAACATCGTTTATGATAGGTTGGCCATGCACAACATAGATCCCATAAGATTTAGTTGAGAAAAATCATGTAATTTATATTATTGCAATGTGAGATAGAGATGCTGGAGAATTGTAAAAATTAACATGGATGAAAGTTACCCCAAATGATTTGGAGTACCATGATTTTAGTTTTGATATGGTTTATGATCGTATAGAATGGCATAAGAGGATAAATATCCGACCCTAATAAGTTGGAAGGAGAAGAAGAATTTGCCAATGGTAAATGCTCTAATAAAATATTGTGTGTTTTTGCAAGTATAATATGTATCCGTGGACGCATGCATCCTGTAATAAAAAGAACTTGTTTTTATCTCAGAAATGATACTCTCATATGTAGCAAATCTTATTTCTGCCTTTTAGTTTACTAAATACATATTTTTGGTTGTTCCTTCGTAGCAATTATTATATCCTTTCAATTTGAAGCATGTGCATCTTCTGGAATTTGTCGGAGAAAATTTGTTTTCTTATTGACTTTTGAGTATAAACTTGGGATCCGAGCATGTTAATAGTAGGAAAATTCTTGTGCACTACCAAAATATTTTTTATAAATTTTTCATTCTTGAATTTGATTGGTTTAAAAAAGTATCATGTAAGCATGATCCATGTAGCTAATTTAACAAACCAATCAAATTCAAGATAAGAAAAAGTGGAGATTTTAGTGGTGTGCACAAGATTACTCTTAAAAACAATATTAATTCAACAAACCAAAGATGAATAAATGACAGCTTGAAGAGCATTTTTGTCGTTCTAATGTGTGATAAATGTTTTGATATTTGCAGTCATGATGCAGTCTGAAGGCTATAAGTACCTTAAGAAATCATTCCCAGCTCTACTATCGGAGCTTCTGGAATTTGTGGCTACTAATGGTGGTCATTTGTGCCGATAATGAAGTGGAAGCAGCGACATTGGCCTTAATCTAAATGATGTCTAAATAAACCTTCACAATATTTGTTTTAGATAGTGAAATGCATACCCAAATACTTGCATTCATAAATCATATATAAAATGTGTAGCTCTTTCTAGTTGGCTCCATTTTTTATTTTCCAATGTGTTTTGCTTCTTCTTTTCCACTTTGTGGCCATATTCTATTTACTTTATGTGGGTGTTGGCTAGTTTTACGTTGGTTAATTTGCATATTTTGCAGATTCTTCTAGGACAATATTTTGCTTCGTAATAAGTACCATGAACTTATCACCTATTTTTATTCTATTTTTTAAAGATGATTACTTTGTTTTGGACAGGATTTTGGGGTGGTGAGATTTTATAAGTGTTTTTGTGATATTAGGCGAGGTACTTATGCAATGCGTGAGAATTACACCTAATGCATTTCTAAATGAGGAAATTACCATTTAATGCATTTCTAAATTAAACACTTGTAAAACGCCTATCATTGATAGAAAATGATCATACAGTCTGCCTTATAAATTAAGCACTTACAAGTACAAGGATTTATATTAACTACATATTGTATGCCCGTACAAGATCTTCTTTTAAACTAAATATGTAGTGAGACCATATGTGATCTTCTCCAAATTTGTCCCACATTTAAATCATATATTGAGAGTAAGATCAAGTATATTTGTGACGTTGTAGATATAATTATAGATCTTCAACTTAAATTAATCATTTTGAAGATATAACTTAGGACCAGATCTTCATCATCCTAGGTGAATCAAACTATCCATCATACCTTTCATACCTTTCAACTAATTTTGTGCACCTTCGGTTGAAGGTTTGGTTGTCGAACAATTGACCGAAGGTTTTGTGAACACTTGCTTTTTACCTGAATTTGGAAGCTTATATATCGGTCTCTAGAGCTTCAAATTGAGTGATCTCCTTTTCAAAGTAAATTTCAAATTGTCCTCTATGTTCCCTTTAATTTTCAGCTTAAAATCCAAATAACCTGAGAGATATGATTCTTTAAAGTTGGAATATTGTTGCAAGGATTGGCTGCCAGAGGGCTTACCATACCTAACTTTGTCCAAATTTTAGAAAGCCATAACTACTAGTAGAAAACTTTAATTTGAGTGATTCTTGAGGCGTTGGAAAGCTCTTAATGTGGTTAATCATTCTGAAAAGTTTCATAACCAAACACTTTCTAGGATGATAGTTATACCCTTTGGAAGTGAGGAGCTTGCATACGTTCCAACATTGATCGAGACAAGTATAAAGGTAATCTTTGACCTTGTGGATTATAAAGAGGCTTCCTCATAGTTAAGAGACAAGATTTTGTTCACCAATTCAACATTAAAATCAAATAATCATCAATCACCTTCATCTTTAAGCTTTCGCCTCTTGTAACATTGAAATCCTTAACTTTGATGCTTTAAACACCTTGAACTTTAAAGTCTTTCTCTTTGATTCCTTAAACTTCTTCATGTGATATGATTCAATCTTAGTCCTTGAGCTTTCCATTGTATATTTGTAATATTTTGAGAATTCTAGATGATGATCATCAAAACTTAGGCTCAACAATAAAGTCTTTTGAGATGTGAAGAAATTAAAATTTTGATATGCAAGTGGTTGATATGCAAGTGGAGAAAATAGATTATTGCATTTGAATCAGTTAGATTGAGTATTGCCCAGAAGCATATGAAAATGCTTAAGTATACAAGGAGAAGACCAAATTGTAGCATGATAAGAGCATTCTCCCATGGAAATTTGAGCTAGGCTAATAGGTATTTTTATTTAACTTTTGTTTGAAATTGTTCCTAGGGAAATTGAGCTAAGGGTGGTGTGGCCCCTAAACAATCACTCAAGCTTTTCCACATGGGTAAGTGGAAATTT
>JAURVB010000711.1:0-13525 GCA_033002965.1 Piper betle
TTTAACATTGTATGGCCATCGTATTGATTCCATGGATTTTTCTTCCAGATTGTTTTGAAGCAGAAGAAAGGTCTTCCGTTGAAACTCCGGATGTATTGCATTTGGTTTCAAGACGTGACTTGTTTGGGTTTGTTCGCTTGGCTGACACGGATCCTGAGATTTCAGAATTCATTTCACGAAAGCTGTCTACTTTCTCTTTGGAGCATGAAAGCTTGATAATGGAAACTGCTACAAGTGGTGTGCACTTTGCAAGTTCGAACATACCGAAAAAGTGTAATGAAGGCTATGCCACTGATGTTTACAAAGACTTGGTATTACGTATTTCAGGGAAGGTTGTGGCACATGCAACAAGGATTCCTCCTAAAAGCAGTCATAAAGTAATGAGCAATGAGGAAGATCAGGGTCATGCACATGTCTTTCTGAATGTTGATGCTGGCAGTTTATTCGTCAGAGGTTGATTCTTGAAAAGAGCTGAAGGATCGAGAGTTCTTTTGGGTACCATTAGCGGCCTTAGAACAAGGGCCGAAGAGGATGTATGTGATGTATATGACAATTGAGGTGTGAAGACTCGCGTGATCATGAAACATAGAACGTTGATGGTATGCGTGTGCTTTCTCTTTCCACTCCCTCTCTCTCAAACAAAACTAATGCTGTTTTAGTACATTAACTGTTTTCAACATCAAAGGCAATCACAAGAATTGCCTTCTTAGATAATTACAAAAGCCTTTCCCGATTGTCCTCTATATTTTTTAAGATTTCCAATCCACAGTGTGCATGTAAAACCCCAGGATTAGGGTTTTACTAATTTATTATCTTGCTCGATTTGGGCCAGTGTTCAATCGGTTCAATTTTTAGACTATAAGTATGAGGCTCATATGGCCGTACAAACATATTATGAAGACTAAGTATACGCGATATACAAATGATAGTTTCAGTTATGCTGCACTAGAACAGAGTTATTAGCATATATTTAAGGTATTGGGTTATTGCTTGTGTTAGCTTAGGGTTTTTGGATTAGATCTATACCGTTATAGCATGCAATATCCGTTTTAGCATTTTTAGTGTATCTCTTTTGTATGCATCTTAAGGATTTTAGACTACTAGACTACCCCTGTGGGCTTAGTTTGGATTAATAATCAAATCATCACCAGTTGAAGTTAGGATTTCGATGCCCATTTACCTTTCTTGCCTCCATTTTCGTCAATAGAACCTTTGTTAAGCTTCGAGTCAATTTTGACTTTTGACGGCGTCGATCTGAGCTTTCCGACTATATATATATATACCCTAAGTGGCTACTATACCCGTGAGTTATCGGACGTTCAGATCATGCCACATGGCAAGATTAGAATTGTCTCATCAGCCCTAGCAAGCCTCCCATTTTCTGGGATTTTTTCTCCCACATTTTTGGAGTTTCCTAACCCTAGTGAGGATCTTGTGGACACCCTTCGTCTGCTGGACCCACCACCAATGCCGGCACGTTGGTTGTCGAAATAGTCATTTTATTCACCGGATTCCTACCACTGCCACTACTTTTGAGCATTTTTCTAGCCCTGGTGAGGTTGATCATCCAAATCCCTACCCCCCTTCATAGCCAACCTTTTGAGCCAACCCGAACACTCGGTGCGGCCACATTTGTCGTCATTTCCAGCGACCAATCCACCAGATCATGTATATTTTATTTAATGTATTGTGATGTATGCTCTAACTAAGTCATGTATCAGCATATCAGACATGATATCAGTCTCTCAATGAGACATCAAATTTTAGCTTCAACAATTACTTCAATGAATTCATCCCCTTGTTTTACCTATTTATATTTTGGTTGTTTTGCATGTTGAGTGTTCACATGTTATGTCATTGTACGCAGTTTCTTGTTAGGTTATTGCACACATCCATTCATCCTTTCCTATTAAGTATTGGCTGCGTATTTAGTAGTGTCCTCCTTTCTTGAGTTGCCAAAAGGGTCGCTTTGGTTCATTTCTCGTTTAATTCTTTCAGATTGAATCGATTTAGATGGATTCAGCTCGATCGTAACCGTTCTAATCGTGTTCTTTTGCTGAACCGAATTTGGGGTATTAAACTATAATTTTTTGGATATATTTTTTATTTACCCTCATTGATTGCAAATAGTTGTTCCAATGTTTATGAAGTTTAACTACTTAACATTGATGCTTATTTCAGGATAATAATAGAACTTATGTTTTGGATTTTTATGTTTCCGATCAAAGCATACATACAAATAGAACTTATATTTTATGTTTATAATGAATATACACAGAACTTTAAAGGTTATGAACTTTTTGTAAAACATTGGCAAACTTTTTGGGAAAATTTAATAGTGGTCTAGGATCAATGTGAAAAGAAATGATGATTTTTTTCAATGTTTAAATGTCTTTCCTGTTGCCACTCTCTTTCTTCATCCGGACTTCAGACCCAAAATCCCAAATATCACGTCGTGCCAGACATCGGCAGAGTCTTGCTGCAAATCTTAGTTGAAATAGTATTTTACTCTTTGTTTATTGTTCAAACTGAACCCTCAAAAGTTATATTAGTTGACTATTGGCCAACATGTGAATGAGTTTTTTGTTTTGTATATGCAAAAGTAAATCATGTTGAACTGACAATATTTCACTGTATACTAGATGATTTAGTCTGAAATGATATGAACCTAAAATTGTCATTGCAACCGTAGTTTCTCTCCTGTCATGTTATGAGATTTTGAACTTTGCGCATATAGGTGAAGCACCTTCATTGGTATCAATCTGGAGATCAGAACTCACCTTGTGAATGTAGATGCAGCAAGGCCCGACTGCCAGCCAGCAAGTATACTGTAACTTATTCGATTATCAACTCCTTTTATTTTTTGGTTGTGAGCTCAATGTTTGAAATAGAAATTTCATGGTTTTTCTTTAATAATTTTCAGGTTTTGGCTTTTTGAGCCCAGATGTTATTCACATGACATTGGCGGTTGGTATATCGAGACATTTGGAAAGACAAAAAAGGCAAGACAATTCCATCGCGAAGGTCATGGGATGGTTTGGAGGCAAGTAAGCAGTTAGACAGGTTTGTGTGCCTTCGTTTTATCAATAGTTCATGGCTATGTTATACCACCTGACTAATTTCTAGGGGAAAACTTATCTTTGGATGAGTGATTATACTTGAATACTTGCAAATCTTTATCCTGTTTTATGGTCATCCATCCTTAAATAGTTTCATCTGCCCAGCAGGCTCCAGCCTGCAATATATTTGTTGGCTCTTGCTTATAGAACTCTGGATACGGAAGATTCAAATAGAAGAAAACAGACAATTATTGATGTTCTCCGGCCAAAATAGCTTAAATCTTAAGATGGTGCAAGAAAATTGTTTGAGGACTCATCATTAAGCCCATGTGAGCTATTTTTTAATTCATTAAATTTGGATCAACAAGATGGGGATGTAATGTTGGTACTCGTTACTGCATGTTTTAAATAACTTAGTTGAATTAGTGCTCTGGAATTATGGCAACTCAGATAGTGCATAACCATTAGACAGTGAAATTTGTACCAAATTCTCTAATCCTGACTGTCATGTGAAAAAATAGCTTCCATTCATTTTAACCCCAAAGTAACTCCATTGTGGGTGAATAATGAGCTATGCAACCTCTTTGTTGGACCCATTTTCAATGTCGTTTTGATTCTTATCATATTTTCTTGGTAAACCTATTAGTACATATATTTCATGTATGAGCTTGTATGTGATGATAACTTAACAGTTGAATCCCACATCGAGTGTATTTTTTTCCAATGCTAGTTGAGAAGGTCATCCCATTTGCAGTACTGTCCTCCAGCCAGTGCTCGGTAGTACCGATCTCTGCAATAGACTGGTCTTCCATCAGCAGCTTCAGCAGCTGCAGCTGCTAGATCATCATCATTCTTCACCTCCACTGGCAGTCTTAGTAGTTCTTCCTTTCTGTATTCAATTTATGTAACACGTAAAAAACTACTATATTGGGTAAACATCCTGACATCTGTCAAATAAGCAGAGCCATTACGGTGTCTACCTTATATTTGGTTTTGTCTTTGATGTCATAGCATCTGAAGTGTTTGTTGTGAGGGCTTGGATTACCTTCTCTTCGGGTGAAGCCACTATAAATAATGTTGCGGCTGTAACTAGCAAAACTCCTGTTCCGACCAAGGTTTGTTTCAACAATTTGATAACTGGCTTGACCTGCAGAGAATTGAACAAAGCTTGGAAAACTAAATTTGCACCATCTATTGTGCAGGACATGCATCTTGTGTGTTTGGATGTCAGCTTTTCAATCACTATCTAATTTTTTGTGCACGTCTCTATTTATAGCTCATGCTTCTACTCTTTCTTATTATCATGGGGTTGCATTAAAGCTATTTGAGTCTGTCACTCAGGAATTCCATCTTAGATGAGAGTGCTTTGGAGACATAAAATTCTCTCTCTTATTGTTATATATATATTTTTAAATTAATGACTTTTGCAATACTGATTAAACCTAGATGCATTTTTGTCAGTGCAGATAATCTATTGACATGGAGTTGGTGGAAGAAAAATGAGGACCTTGATTGTAAGTATCGCTCAACAACATTTTAGCACAATTTGTGATTTGTCGAAGCTAGTATTATTTTGCAAGCAGCTCTAAGATGCTGATCATGTATGTTTTCAGTGTTAGTGCTAATTCATACCTTGTAAGATCCCAACAGCCGGTCTCGAGCCAAAATCTAGATTGCAAACAAGCATATCGTTTGTCAGTCTATCTCCTGACTGTAAAATAAATATGCATGAACTATGAAGAGCATGTCTCATTTTCATATCATCCACCTAGTCCTTTATGGTTGGTATTTGGGAAAACTGATTAATGATTTATAGGTTAAATTGGTGCTTCATCGATTGTTTCAATGTGGTGTTTTTCTCTAAGAAACAAATTGGTTTCCTCATGCATACCATGAGCTGAGGTTATTTTGCTCAAATGTAGTAGCTCGTTTTGACAAATTGACTTACCGCAGGTGGTTTTACCCACATTTGTCCATCATACCATCCACTTTCTTCATAAGGGATGACGGCTGATAAAAGCCTATCACCAACGTAGCTCCATCCCTGCAATACGAGACAAGAACATGACCAGTTATTAAGAATTGCATGTAAAATTTAAGAACAATAGATATTCTGCAATTATAAAAGAAGTTGATTGTTTTAACTTTGTCTGATGATATCAAGACTAAAGAGTCAAAGGTGTTTTTTCTGCTTAAGGATGCTTTTCAAAGTATGCACCTAATCAGTGGACTGATTAGGCAACTATGCAGCTTAATAACAAACTCGCTAAGTATATTTTGCTTGTGCTTGTAAGGTAATTTGACAATATAACAGTAGACATTAGTAGAAAGTCGAGTGATGTAGGCCAAAGTAGTTTAAATCTAGGTGCTACATGGATATTTTATTTTCACTGAAATTGGCATGTATGTAAAGGAATTTAAACTACTGAGCTAAAATAACGTTGACAAGGAGTGTTTGTTGTCTATCAATATTACCAGATATATCCTCAGGACAACAAGTGACACCAGGAAAAGAGTACCAGTTCCAGCTGCTAGCAAAAATCGTACAGGTTCCTGCAATATTTAGAAAATGTATTGCTGTTATTTTCTTTTGATGAGCTGTTAGATTTTTCCTGTTTTATGTGTCTTGTTTAGTGCATATAAAATATGATCAATTCGTACTTCACGCAGCTGAGGTTTTGTATTCAACATACCCTGGAAGGATTGAAGCTTGCTGCTGCAATTGGTACACCAAGAATTGTGAACGCTGTCAACCATAGGCCACCAAGACGCAAAAAGAAGGCGACAGGACTTAGCTCCCCCCATGAGTAGAGGGGGCCATCTTTAAGAGACGAATATTCATTCACCTGTTGAAATGAGAGGTTGCTGCAATTAACTTTCATGACGTTGTTGGCAAAAGAGTAGCGAGATTTCAGGCAAATTATGGTAACTTCTAATTGTGAATTTTGGTTTTTAATTCTTTTTACTTTATTTCGTTAGTGTTGGTGGTGACATATCCTTAGCATACAGCAAGTGGTGACATGTCCTTAGCATATAGCTAATTGATCTGAAGAAATATATGGGGTTAAGAAATCAGCACTTACAGGTCTCTGTTCAACTGGAACTTCCGCCTCCAGTCCCAGGTCCCATAATTCCTTCCCAGAGCTTGCATCTCCATTCTCATCATTCAAGGCCTTGACAGTCACAACCCTCAGTGACGTCCATACATGGTGGTTAAAGAAGGGTGCGGACAACCGCATCTGCTCCCGAAAACTAACCTTTGAAATCTTTGGTACCCAGTAGTGGCAGTGAGGCTCAAGCCTTAGCATCCTCCCTTCTGTTCAGGAGATGCACGCTTTAGTGCTGCTTTCCTATCGGAGAGGGAGAAGGCAGACCATCGATTCGTATATATGCTTAGGGGGAACAGAGATGCTGTATGATTCACATATTTGTGATCAGGGGAAGAGAAATTTTATTCTTGTTAGATTAGATATGAGGGGTAAATATGTGTGAACATGAAGCCGCGCCTTGAGATCTTTGTAAATTATGTGGTTCATAGGAGTGGCGAGGGGGCCTTGTGGTTGAGCGGAGCTTGCTGCTTGCTGCACACACCCTCCTGTGTGCTCGGCTCATTCTAGGATGAGCCTTTCCACCACTTAGAAGGACCTCATGGTCGTAATTTTGTTTTTAACCTGCACAACGTTTTCTTATTTTTATTTTACATTTTTGTTGGTAAAAATTTAGGTGAATAAGTTGTAATGATTCTTTAGTGGAACTAATGATATGATTTGTTAGCGGATGCGGTAAATAATTGATGTGCTAAGTTTGAAACTTCAAAAATGGGCCAAGTTTAAACTATGGATTGAAAAATTATTGAAATATAAGAAAATCAGCTCAATGATCAAAACTTAATTTATCATTTAGTTCTATCGTCTCAAAGCTCTCAAATTTAAGAACAACGGAAGGTGAATTCGATGGGGAGGAGCTGCAAGTGCAACATTTGGGTAAAAGGGCAAAAAAAGAAAAGAAAAGAAAGTAAGGAAATGTACTGCAACTTATTAGATTTGCCAATATCCAATGCACATATGTAGGGCCCACAAAGCGTCCCGATTCCCCGCTGCGGGCCCAGTAGATTTTGCAACGGAGAAGTCGTACGATCTGCGGGGCCCATAGCACCGTCTTCTCGGTTCGCCGGCGCTATCTCGACAACCGTTTCTTTCGCGGGGGAGAGACATGAAGCCCGGCGGCAGAGCCGGCCGGAGAGCCACGGCTAGGGTCTCCATCGTCGCCCGCTGTGCTCGCCTGTTTCTCCTTCTTCCTCGCTGGCTTCTTGGCCTCCTCCTTCTCTCCTCCCCAGTCCGTATCCATCCTTTTTGCTCGTTTTTATTCTTAGATTTGTTGTTGTGCGCATCATTACTTAAATTTATTTTATGTGTATGATGTTCTAGCTTAGATCGATGGTCGATTGTTTGGTTTCGCAGGACAAGGCTAGTCGGCCGAGCAGGTTTCTGGAATCGGGGAACGACGGGGGAGATGCCGACTTGCCCCTCATTTCTAACCTCTTTCAGGTGCTCTTTGGCTTTTGCTCTCTTTTTATTTTATTTTCTTTTTTTTAAAAACAGTAGTTTTGGTTTATGCGTTACCATAAATTCGCTGGCGAGTGAAGGATCTTGTATTGTTCTTAAAATCTAATCTGTTGTAGTCATATAACAGTTCTGGCCTACCCCAGAGTGTCTGGTTTCTTCAACCGATTGATTGGGTTACTGCCTTTTGTTTTGTTTTCGTCTTTAATAATTATTGAGGATTTGTGCATGATTTTGGTATTTGCTGGGGAACTCGCTGCTAGAGAGGCAATTGAAATCTAGCTTTTGTGTGGTGATTACATGAACTTTATTCATTAAAAACTTATGTAACAAAAGTTCGAGTTGGGGATATTGTTTTCTTTTGAAATTCAGCGCTGGTGATGATCACGTAGGAAGATCTTTTATATCTTTGTGGTGACGAGTGGTCTTCACATTTCATCAAAAGGAGTAAGGATTTTTTTTGACGAATTGTAACTTCTAAGCTGTTTGCTGTTCTTGTGCTCATGCAAATACTTCCTCTTTGCACTGGGAAAATACTAGCTACCGCTACCAACATTTTCCTGATGGTTGCGTTCATTGCATCATCATTACTTTCTGTCAGCTAATCTACACGTCCTAAACTTTCAGGAGTTGCAAGGGGTTTTATTTATACTTTTCTTGATAATGCTTCTTCTCAAGTTATTTTTATCTTAATTTGTTTTTTATTAACATGATTACTACTTGATCAGGTGTTTTCCCTTTGATTACTAATTATTTTAGACCATTTTTTCCCGTGCATTGTACTATCCTAATTTTTATAGTTCAGAACAAAGTGAAACCATCATTTAGCCCTGCAAAAAGTAGAAACTGCAGAGAATACCAAAGGGGTGAGAACAAGGTATTCAATACATTTCATTTTAGGTTGGAGAATATATTCATAAACTATTTCTTTTGACATGATTCTATATCAATTATCATTGCATTTAAGTAGGACGAGATTGTATTGAGACAAGTCTATTCAAATGCCTTTGATGAATGTGTATACAATACAATGCTATCATGATGTTTTGGTTTTACTCAAAACTAATATGTATACTGCACAGTTCAGGGACTTTCATAAGCTTATCTGAGGATAAAACAGGAATTTTGAAGATGGTTGAGAAGTTAGCAGAAGCTACCATGATTCCAACATCCCATGGGGAGGTTATCTTAGTACTCATTCATGTTTGTTTTTGGGGACCTATAGCTTTATTAGTACATCTTAAGTTTACCTCAAGTATCATTTTTTTTCCTTGGTGTATGATATCTATTTCAGCATACTTTCAAATTACTACTCATTTTGCTCATATCTTATGATTCAGGCATTTAATGTCCTTCGTTATGAAATTGGGCAAAGGTATCTTTCTCACGATGACGTGTTTAACCCAGCTGAATATGGTCCACAGAAGTGTCAGAGGGTAGGTCACAGATCAATGATAAAGGTGAAACTGAAAAACCTTCTGATACTGCTAAGACATACATAAAGAGTAAGATGCTTGCATAATAAGCATCTTAGTTTATGACACTAACACTTTACCTGCTATTAGGTGAGAGTTGAAGTTACACATGTTTTTTTTCTTAAACATGATTGGATTTTATGCAGATTGCTTCTTTCTTATTATACCTCCTCTGATGTTGGAGGAAGAGAAACAATGTTTCCTTTTGAGGTACTACATAGTTTTCCATCTGCAAAGGGTTTGACTTATTTTAAGTTTCGTGCTAGGTCGTGACCCTCTATCCTTTTGTGCAGAATGGCCAAAATATGGGTATTGGTTATGATTATAAGGAGTACATAGGTATAAAAGTGAAGCCTCAACGTGGTGATGGTCTAATATTTTTTTCAATTTTCCCAAATGGTACTATTGATCTGGTAATTAAGTCTCTCTGGATAATATCCCTTGAGGGAGAAAATAGGTTTGTCTATTCAATCGAGTCAATATGTTGCTATATATTGGTCTTCATGAAGCCTGAACCCAATAGTTTGTGAAAGAAAATTAATAAAATAAAGCATTTCATACCTTTGAACTTTTTGTGCTCTGAATTCATTCAAGCACTTTTGGGAACTTCGGGAACTGTGATGCCCTGGAAGAAAGAGGCTTCCTCTATTACATTATGAACATAATGACACATTAATTTATGCTTCCTCAACTTATGCTCTATTAGATTGAGAACACAAAGACATTAATTTATGCTTCCTCAACTTATGGTGCAATTGTAATAACTCAATCCAAAGTGCAAATTAATGAGCCTATATTATTTCTTTAAAAGTAGTTAATTAAAGTTAAAAGATTTATAATTTATTCTTACTTATAAACAAGATTTTATCCCATTAAGTCTTAAATACGAGACTAAGTTAAAAGATCTCACAGCAATGTTGCTTCCAACTTTTGTTTTATATTATATACCTGCTTACTTCCTTTGTGTGCAAACTTCGCTTCATGGGAGCTGTCCTGTTGTTAAAGGAGAAAAATGGGTGGCAACAAAATGGATTCGAAATCAAGAACAAGATTGAGGACAGTTGATGGTTATATCTTGGAAACATCCCTTTTCTCTTGATGACGACAACTTATCAAGCATATCTGTCAAGGGTAATCTTTAACTTTTAGCTGGGAGGAGAAGAACTCGAGCTTTGAGTAGCAAATCAAATATTTGGGGTGCTCCAGATTTCGCATCATAACATTTTATAAATCAGCTATCACGGATTGGTCAGAAAGGAAATGCCAGGGAACGGCAAGGATGCAAGGCATCACCCATTTTAGCAGCAGCTTTTTTATCTGCTGCCTTGTGAATTTTGTTAACTGAACAAGTGTGAAATTTTGAGATGCCTATAACAATTGCCTGAGCTGTAGTTATGTTTGCCTGAGTACTACTTGTGCAATTAATTATGATTGGAAGGGATTGAAAGGGTAAAACTGTCCAAATATTCTATTGTAAGAGACAATAGTTCGAAGTCTATCACGGGGGACTCAAATTTAGCTCGGTGTGATGTCTTGAAAATTTCTGAAGGGGGATACTGTTTTTTGGTTTAACAAGAAGAATGGCTAATGTTGACATTAAAGGAACATCTTCCCAAATCTCTTTAACATCCAGAAGTTAAGCGTTAGATATCGTTCTTGTCAAAGATCAACAAAATAAAGACCAAGAGAAAATGACCTGCGGCAGGATTAGCCGCTGGCAGGAGACTCCTTTGTAAGAGAATCGCATGGGAATAGACAATGCAGCGATTTATTTATATGAACTAAATAAGCGAGAACAAGTTCTTAAACAAAATGAGAAGTGGCAAAATAAGTCTACGAATCATATGAACATGAACCATGCAAGCAAGACAAAAAATCTAGTCTTCGACCTCTTTTCTTCACAGGTATTAACCTTGAGAAACTTAATTTTGGTGCATTGTGGAAGATCAATATCTAGATTCCTATCCACGGTGCCGCTGCTGTGGCTGGACCAGTAATACGTACGAGTCATCACAGTCCGAACATGCCTGCATCTACTTATTTGCAGGTGCAGATTGCTTCTTTCAAGGGCAAGTGGAAATGAACCAACAAGTCATTTGCTAAAGAGCTCATACTACCCTTACATTATTTATTGGGTATTCACGTCTGCAAATTCCAAAAGTTACTCCAGAGTCAAACTAGAACTCCAGCGTTTAGCCAACTTAATAGTATATATACATGTGTGTATGTACATGTTTAAGTGTATATATATATATATATATAAGTTGCACTATGCACTGCATGTTTTTGCAGCGCACAGGCAGCTTATCAATTGACAACCGCTAAATTTAATCCAGCAGTTGTCAATCTTCACTTCCCCCTCCCCGTCAATATTCATCTCCCCCACTTTGGTGACCTGTCGCCCCTGCCCCTACTCGCCACTGCGCCGCAGCCCGCCACCACGCCACTGCTGCGCCCCTGCCCACCGCCTGCAGCTACAGCCCTCCCCAGCATTTTCCCCCCGACCACCCCCTTCCACCCCACATGCTCCCGCCCTTGCCCACCATCGTGGCATGTCTCCCTGCCTGTAGCCGCGGCCCCCCCACACGTTCCCCGCCCACTCGGCCACCCCCTTCCACCCCCCGCCCCTGTCCCCTCCGCAATCCTTGCCCTCCGCCCCTATCCCCGCCCGCCACCGTGGCCCCCCAGGCATCGCTGTCCGCCCGCCGTCGCCCCCCACCCCTAGTTCACACCTTTTCCTCTGCTACCAGATTGCCTCAACTGCACCGTTGCCGGCGGTGGCGCGATAAAATAGATGGGGGGGGAGGGCGATGACAATTTCGTAACAAAAATTTAACCCGCTCCCTACTTGAGTCAATATTACACGAAATAAATTAAAAAAAATTTTCATAGTAAAAACTTGACTCGCTCCCAACTCGAGTCAAGTTTTTATTATGAAAATAAATTTTAAAAAAGTAAAAATAAATTTGTAACAAAACCGGACTCGCTCCGACTTGGTCAATATTACATGAAAAAATTTTTAAAAAATAATTTCGTAACAAAAACTTGACTCGCTCCCGACTCGAGTCAAGTTTTCATTACCAATTTATTTTTTTTAAAATCAAATTAATTTTTGTAATAAAACTTGATTTGCTCTAACTCCAGTCAATATTACAAGAAAAAATTAAAAAATAATTTTGTAATAAAACTTAACTCGAGTCAGGTGCGAGTCAAATTTTATTACGAAATTATTTTTTTAAATTTGTTCGTGTAATATTGATTGGAGTCAAAACGAGTCAAGTTTTTATTACAAAATTATTTTACTTTTTCAAAAATTTATTACGTAATAAAAACTTAACTTTAGTCGAGAGTGAGTCAAGTTTTTATTACGAAATTATTGTTTTTAAATTTTTTTAGTGTAATATTGACCAGAGTCTGAGCGAGTCAAATTTATTATTACAAATTTATTTTATTTTTTTAAAATTTATTTTCATAATAAAAACTTGACTCGAGTCGAGAGCATGTCAAGTTTTTATTACAAATTTTTTAAAAAAATTGTGTAATATTGACTAGAGTCAGGAACGAGTCAAGTTTTTATTACAAATTTATTTTACTTTTTAAAAATTTATTTCACAATAAAAACTTGACTCGTGTCGAGAAGCTAATCAAGTTTTTATTACAATTTTTTTAAAAATTTATTTTGTATAATATTGACTTGAGTAGGGAGTGAGTCAAGTTTTTATTACGAAATTGCCATCGCCACTTTCCTCCTTGTTTTATCTCGTCGGTGCCAGAGATATAGCGTTGGCTTCCCGCTTAGTAGAGCTCATCACAACTGCACTGCCGGGGGCGGCAGCAGTTGGGGCAATCAGGCGGCAGAAGAAAAGGTGTGAACCAGGGTGGCTTAGTGAGCTCATCACGACTGCACTGCCGAGCGACGACGGCAGTTGGGGCAATCAGGCGGCAGAAGAAAAGGTGTGAACCAGGGTGGGGGCGGCGGCGGTTGGGGCAATCAGGCCGCAGAAGAAAAGTTGTGAACCAGGGTGGGGGGCGGACAATGTGCCCCGCAGGGCTGCGGTGGCAGACAAGGACAAGGGCGGGGGCTGCACAACTAGGGGTGCTAATTGAGCAAGCGAGCCGAGCTCAACATGTGTTCGAACTCGGCTCGAATAATTCAATTTTATGTGTTCGAGCTCGAATATACTTAAACTGTTTAATTTTTGTGAGCTCGTTCGCCCAGCTCGTTCGTTAGCTCGAAACCAGCTCGATTAAAAGTCAAAAAAGTACCTCACTTATAAAAAACGACCAAATGTGGTTTGAACCCACAACCTTGAAAGTCATCAAGGTGAATACTTACTATCTCAACTATCTCGCTTCTTTGTTATCTATAACTGCATATATATGTATATATATATATATATATATATATGTATATAATATAAAGACTATA
>JAURVB010000713.1:0-52478 GCA_033002965.1 Piper betle
GGGCCGTTACCCGCGTTAGGACGCGTTACAGGTATTTTGGGTGGGTTGATAGTTCTAGAGCATATCATTATGATTTTTTTGGTGTTGTTTGATTTTACGGGATTTTTCCCGATTTTTATGAATTTTTTTAGGATTTAATATGACTTAGTTATTATACTTGACTCGAGCCGGAGACGAGTCAAGTCTTAATTACAAGTTTGCCACCCAACCATTTCTTCTCCACCCCGACCTTTTCTCCCCCACGCCCAAACCCTAGCCGCCGCGCCGCCCCTGTTCGCGCGCCACCGCCGCCACGGCCGACGCCGCCTGGCCGTCGATCGACGCCGCCCAGCCCGGCCACGGCGTCGCCCTGCCGCCCCGACCAGGCCCGGCCACGAGCTGGCCGCCGTGACGCGAGGAATCACCGCGGTGACGCAGCGCTTGCGTCGCCGATCGCGCCGCCGCCGACCGTCGCCACCACGATCAGGTGGTCGGCTCGACGTCCTCGACCCCTCAGCTGCCTTTCCCGACCGGAGCGGAGGCCATCGCCGGCCTAGCCGGCCGGATCTAGCGACCCATCGCCGCCGCTCCATCTTATGCATTTTCCGGCGAGCCACCACCTCCGTTGGCCGCGTCGACCTCGTAGATGAGTCGGGCTCGCCGAGCCGGTTCCGAGGGTACCCAACACGACCACTTTCCGGCCAGTAGACGCCGCCGGCGATTGTCGCCGGAAAACCATCGGAAGCCGCCGAAAACCGCCAGCAGTTGCCGGAAAACCGCCGGAAAATCGGAATTTCTGGAATTCACTGGAATTCATCGGATCTTCCGCGGGGCTCACCCAGTCGAGCCCGATCGAGCTTCGGACGCCGATGAGCGCCGAATTTGAGTTCCGAGACACGCGACGGAACCCTAACCGTCGCCGATTGTCGACAACGTGAGGTATAATTACCTCCGATTGATTTATTTAAAATTGATGATAATTGTTAGCATAGCATGCTAGGGTTGATTAATTATCATGATTAATGTCTTGACCATGAATAAAGTAAAGATGTGCATGATGAGATTATTAGTGAATGAAGTAAGTGATCTAATGAGATGAATTGTGTATGAGCATGTTAATCTAGTACGATGCAACTTAGAAGAACAGAATAAAATATGGTATGAATAGTTTGAGTTAGGATTATTTACTCTTATAATTATCTGATTGTTATTTTGATGGATGATCTTGTGGTTGCATTGTGTGTGATTCATTGATTTTGATGCATCATGTAGTTAGTGGGCGTTAGTATTTAGTTTTGATGTGTAGGTACGGAGTAGGAGCTCGCCGCCTAGGCGCGATGACACGCTTGGAGCTTCTACCAGGTCCGTTTAGGACTCGTCTCTGTTTTACGTCTTTCTATTGTATGTTTAATCTTATTATCTGCAGGACGGGTTAAGTGGCGTTTTATCGGATCCCACTTAACTCGGGCCATTTAACCGAACATTTTCCGGATTAATAACCCCTCGAGGATGAGATCCCTCGAGGTTGATTTCGAAAACAAGATCCACCAAAAGTTGCCTTCGGGCCTATTATATAAATCCCTACCCAGCCCTATATATATGTAGTTGTTGCGTTTTCAATGAGACGAGAGATGGAGAAATCGACTGCACGTACCATGCAGAGGATGCCGTGACAGTCAAAGCGGGCTCTGGATTAGTGCCAGCGGACTGTTCCATTCCCGAGGGATCCTGACAACTCCGTGTTTGAGTTCCTCACACCCGGAGAACGTGGAGGTTTACGGGTACTGTTTAGTACAGCGCATGTCCGGACTTGTGGTTCAAAGGGTACTAAAGGCGACTGCCTGAGAGTACTCGGCCTTCGTGCTCAAGGCCAGGAGAAATATGGAGGTAAGGAGAGGGCTTAGGATAAAGTTTCACGAGAAGTACTGAAAAAGAAGTGCCGAGAGCGGCACAGTACCAGCAGCAGATCAGTAAGTTCGGGATGCTACCGGGTCTGCAGCCCAGTGGCTCCTCAGTAGTGCCCTTCAGAGTGTTCACGTGGAGTATATGATGTTTTCTTTTATATGAGAGTTTGCTCTCATAGCCAGCTTGTTATAGTTATTTTATTTTTCGGACCAGTAACACTTGTTACTGACGTGTTTTTATACTATATGTAGGTAACAATTACGAGTTGGAAGAGCCAGTTTGGACGGAGGAGCATTGTTGTCGCTTGCACACATGTCAGTCAATTGAGTGTTTATATTGTGTTATGATATTATTATATGGTGTGAATAAATGCTTGAAACATGATGATGTGACGTGATTAGTTGTTAAAATATGATGTTATGACATGATGAAAAGCTAAGACATGATGACAAGAAGTGAGATGTGATGTAGAGTGCGCAGTAGAAGTGTGGCCCGAGTTTTATAATGAATATACGGTATATTAGATTATGTGTGATTAAAATTGTTGGTATATGCATATGTATTGGTGTGTGTTTAAATTGCATGTCATTCATGTAGTACCATGTTAGGGTTTGTGCATTCATCCATGCTTTGAGAGTTGTATCTTCATCTTAAGACGCCGAGATTGGATCCGCATGAGTTAGGTTCGGGTTAGCCGACCTAACCGGGGCCTGTAACATACCGGTTCGGTTCATGAGCGTGGACCGGATTTGGGGTGTTACAGCCCAAATGGCCATATGGGCATGTTATGGAGGTTGAATATACCTGACATGCATATGATAGTTTCAGTTATGATATAATAGAGCATTAGTTATCAGTGTATACATGAGGTATACATATAATTTTTATGAGTTAGCCAAGATGTTAAGCCTAGATCTAGGTCGTTGCAGCATTTAACATCCATTTTGGATTTTCTGTGTATTTCGTTTACATGAAACATAGGAATTTCAGATCATTCGATTATGCCCCTGTGGGCCTATCTTGATTGAGCTCAAGGTTCGAAGCCCATTCAACCTTAATGTTTCGATTCTTGCCTTTAGAGTCAGTTTTGACATTGGACGGTCTCAATCCACGATTTCCGTCCATATGTATATTGCATGTACCCATAGGTGGGTCCTACTAGACCACGAGTTGTCAGACGTTCTGATCGTGCCATGTGGCAAGATCTGAGCTGTCCACATCAACCCTAATTTTCCCCCATTTATATGCCAAACATTTCCATTATTTATCAAAGTTACACCCTTTAGCACCACCACCACTTCGGCTCGCTGCAGGCGAGTTTCTGCTTTGCCCCCGGCCACCATATAGGTACGACTGTTTCCACCTCGTGGCTGGCTATCAATCTGTACCCATGATTTCCACCAGCGCCACCTTAGTCATCGCCGGCGACAACGTTTTTGTTGTCGATTTTTGCCACTTCTACCACCCGTTCGAGCCGTTTTCTGGTCCCTGTGAGTGTCCTCTAGCAAAGCCAACCACCCGGACAGTTTCTTCTTGTCGAGATCTTCCGTTTGAGAACAACATTGAACTCCTCCATGGCCTCGATCGCTGCGGGCGACTTGCATTTTCCTGGAGGTGTTTTCCATTGTTTCCGATCGCTTTCTGGCCAACCATCAGCCCAGATAGGTTCATCTCATCGAGGCCTATATTTTGAGACCACCCACGAGCTCCGCCCTGGCCGCTATTGCTACTGGCTATGTCGCCGGACCCGGTGGCAATACCATTGCTTCCCGGCCGTTTTCCAGCCAACCAACCGCCGCACTCTTCCGGTCGTCCTTGCCATCACATTCCTCATCCTCCCCTCAACCAATCCCGATCGGCGGCAACCCCAGTCGCACCGCCATCGGTGTTTTTCGGCGACAGGCACCGCCGCCTCTTGTCGAGCCCGTTTACCCATTTACCCGTGATCGCATCCACCGCCCGTGATCGCATCCACCGCCCGTGTTCACGTTCGTCTAGCCATGCCCGAGTCCATGTCCATTAGGCAGTTCATATCTGCCCAGTCAACCCAACCCATTTTCAAATTAACCCAAACCGAGTTGTTTCAGCCCATTCGACTTGTTTGGTTTATCTCGGTTCAGCTCAATTTCACCCCGTTTTCGGCCATTTCTCGACCATTTTTTTATAATTTGTGAACCCCTATATTAGTTTAGATGCATATTCATATGATTTAGCGTTATTAGATGTTATGATTATTTTTCTTTATTTACTGTTTTATTTATTAATTCATTATTTTTTATTTTTTTATTTATATATATATATCATATATGATGAATGTTACATGATTATATGATATTATTAATATTATATTTACTTATGAATATTAGTCTTATTATTGTACTAAATTGTGTGTGTGTATGTATATATATATCTATATTTATTTATTTATTTATTTGTTATGTGTATGTTATTATTTATTTGTATTTAATTATGTATTCTTTTATTGTAAGACTATGATATTATTAATATTCATGATTAATGAGTTTAACTATTTGTTTGTTTGTTTGTTTGTTTATTGAATTATTATTATTATTAACATTATTATTATTATTATTATTATTATTATTATTATTATATATGGTTGATATTTAATCGTGTTTACCCGTATAGTTATATAGTATAATTATATTATTATTTTACGATTAGAGTATTGTTCATGTTTATGTATTTATTATTTATCTAATTATCTATGAGTGTATTTTCTTGTTTTTATTTGTTTATTACTTATTCTTATTATGTCTCGATTTTTGTGCCACATGTTTAGTTATAGGTTTGTTAGCCCTGTTTTCTTTATTAGGATCTATTAATGATATAAGCACACACCACGAGCATGCATCATATAAAGATGTTAGTATTTTACTTAGTAGTGGGTTCCGCTGTAGGTTTTGGAGTCTGAGCTCCTCGTAGATGTGGTTATATGCTTGGAGCTTGGGCCACAAGGTCCATAGGATTCTTCCTCTCTGCTCCTCGTATTTTATTGCATCCCTTCGATATCGGGTCATTTAGATGTGTTTTCTCTGCATGTTTAATACAACTACAAGGATGAGATCTCTTGTTGATTTGTGTACTTAAGCTCTAGAAATGTATGATACAAGCCTCTTCCTTAAGCATATTAAATAAGTATGCGTATTTTTACAGATTTCACGAACAAAAGATGAGTGTTACGGAGATATGTATGGACCACACTAGTACTCCTTTAACCCTGAGGTAGTGCGGTGTATGAGGGTACTCCATAATGCAACACATTTTCGGAATTTGTGGCACTAACTTAACTATTCTTTTTGCCACTCGAGTCCCATGGTAGGTGATATAGAAGATGTGAGGGTGTAAGCGTTGTATGTATGATATGATTATGAGCCATGCATCTGAACTGGCACTTACTTAAGTATGTTTGCTTACCCCCACCCAGTGTGAGGTAATTTTGAAGTTTCATAAGTTTTCATGGGTAATGGAATACCCAATTTCCAGTTTGTATTAGTTATTTTTCGGACTCGTAACATTTTTTACTGACATTTTTTATATAATATATATAGGTATTGCAATCTTGAGTCAACTTTGGTAGGAAAATAGATAAACACTACCACACTTGAGCTCAACACAGTTATTTACTTTCTTACTTTTATTTATGTTCAATGTGTTTTGATGTGTACTTAACAATGTATTCCATTCTCATGACACCAAGAAGATTGTTTCGATCTATTTCATCGATCAAGTTGTACCAACAGACAATTTTAAACATGACTCGACTTGATCATAACATTCCTGATTCGGTTATTAGGTGAACCAAAATCAGGGTGTTACATTGGTAATCCTTAAAGCTCACAGCCCTCTATTGATTTGACAAGGTGGCCCTTAATTGAACTTTTAGGGAAGACTCTGTCCGTTTTATTTTACAAATTTATTCAATTTTATCGTATGTATTTTGGTATGCAAATTGGTTGTCATGTCATCTACGTAGTAGCATGTTAGGTTTATTTTGTGCATTTATCCATGCATCGCAACTGACATCTTCCATCTCAAGATGCCGAGAGTAGATCCACATGGGTTGGGTTCAGGTTAGGCGACCTAATCAGGACCGGTGACATTTCAGTTCGGTTCCCAAGCGTAAACCGGATTTGGGGTGTTACACAACAGCGGTGCGAGACAGCTTGCGGCGGCGCCAGTCGCCGGTGGTAGCAGCTTGCAGCGGTGGCTTCATTTCCGAAGTTGTCGTGCATGGGGTTGATGGGGCTGGGAATGTGTTAAGAATGTTGAGGGAAGAGTGGGGGAGGGTGGCTAGAGCCTGTTGCCAGAGTCGGCGACTGGTGGCGGCGGCGGCGACAAGGTTACAGCCGGCTTGGGTGACGATCGTGGGGAGAGGGAAGGGAGCAAAATGAGAAGGGAGATGGGCAGGGAGGGCGGTGGCAAGGCAAGGAGGGGGTTGGGACGGTGTGTGATAGCTCGGCAGCAGTCATCAGCAACGAGGTGACAAGGGAAGGAGGGGGTGGTCAGTCGTTGGCAAGAAAAGAAGAAGCAGTCGAAGAAGGTTGGATTTTGGTATGTCGGTAGTTTTGTAATAAAAACTTGACTCACTCCCCACTCGTGTCAATATTACGAAATACATGCCAAAAAAATATAAAATAAAGTGTTATTAAATACAATAAAATAAAATAATCGAGTTCTAACTGGAATAAGATGCTCTAAACCTATTAACCCACCCAAAACTAATAAATAATGCGTCCTAACGTAGTAAACGACCTAAAACTAATTTTGCGATCCACTATATATATATATATAAAATAAACTAGTGTACTCACATGTATTTTAATAACTCGATCTTTTCTATTGTATTCATGATGTTATCATCATATACTTGGGTACACATGACCGTCATGGCTCATACACACAATCGGCTTCGGCTCAGTACATGTGTTCTGAAATTGACTCGGCTGAAAATAGAGGTCGAACTGACCAAATTTGACTATAAAAGCCTAACTCAGGTCATGGTTTTTATAGTGAAACATGTTGTGTTTGGAATGAGTTTTCAATTTTTATTGTTATACACATATACTACTTGCTCGTTGACAAGGTGACCTCTACTGCAATTTTAGGGAGACTATATCATTTTCATTTTCAAAATAAATATTTCTTTTGAACTTTTCATTTGTTTTGGTTAGTTTGTGTATTTATTTGTATATCATAGCATGCATGTAGGAAAACGTTAGAACCCAAGAATCTCATCCATGCTTGGCATGTTACATCACCATCTTGAGATGCCGATGGTAGATCCAGGTCGATTGCTGATAACATTTCTGGGTTGGTTCATAGGTGAACCGAAACAGTGTATTACAGACATGGTATTAGAGCTAGCTCTTGGTTAATTAAAATCATAGATGCATTACAGCTTACATGTATGAGAAAGCTGCCCCGAGCTATACCAATAGGTATTTTTCTATCATAATGTTTTTGTTTTATAGATTTTCTAACTGAACAATGGCATGATAGGGTGGCAGATTAGAGTTGGGAGCACCAGCAGGATGGTGAGCCAAACTTGTTGGATTCAAATCATGGCCCTTCCCCTCCATTGGCCAAACAGGAGAGTCCCGACCATGGTCATAGTGACACAGCCTCTAGTCGACGAAGGACCACCATGCCACCAGAGGAGGTCAGTGTGCTAGTTTCCATTAGTTAACGCATTGAGGGCCCGTCACCATGATAGTCATAGTAGTAGAAATAGTCTACAAGAGAGGGATGCAACGATTGGTAGGTTAGCTGAAGTTAAATTTAGATGTAGCAAAACCAAGAGGAATTCAGGAGAGAGATTAGGCAGATAGCCATTTCAGTAGCCACGAACTGAGAAGAGACAAACAATGGATAAAGAGTCACAAGGAGAGCCAATAGTTCACATGGGCCCTCCGCCTCTGCCTCCTCCTACACCACTGCAACAGAGGGCTCCATCAACAGCTCCTCTATTTGCCCCATTGCAGGCAAGAATGAGACTGGATGTCAGTGGATCCATTGTAGTAGCTAGCGGGTATACTACAAGTGGAAGTGGAGCTGCAGGATGTGACATAGCACAGGACCACATATTCCATAGTATGAGCTAAGGGAAATATCCAACAAATCGATGGATGTAAGGAATCTAGAGCTGTTGTAGTATGAAAGGTTCATGAAGAATAGTGGATGAGCTTTCTTTGGGAAGTTGGATGTCGAGGAGTCATTCTTGTGGATTTCGTCAGCCATAGGAATGTTTGGTAGTATGGGATGGCCAATGGAGTACATAGTACACATCAATACAGAGGCATTCCAAGATGAAGCTAGAGTATGGTGGGATTCAATGCAGAACTCCCCATTTGCCCACTGCCAACCTCAGGACATCACTTGGGAGATTTTCAAAGATGAATTCGTTGGACAGTACTTTCCACCAGATGTCAAGAAGAGGAAGGAGCAGGAATTCCAAACATTAAGGCAAGAACCCATGACAGTGGTGCAATATGAGACCAGGTTTAGAGCTCTAGAAAGATTCACATCGAATTTGGTTCCCACAAAAGGAAGAAGGATAGAGCATTTCTATGAAGGCCTCCATCATGAGATTAGGATGGCCTATTTGGATAGGAAGTTTGCTATCTTTGGTGATGTTGTGAGAGCTGCAGGTGAGGCAGAGGGAGTTATTACCTTCTAGACCTCACTGGGATTTCGACCATAGGCAGCAATAACCAAGGTCGTATTAGTCAAAACAGGGAGCACACAGAGACGTCAAACAATGCACTAGTTGCCATGAGAGCTATGGATAGCCAAGTTCAGGGCTATAGAGCACCCTTCAATCAGAATTGCCAACGTCATCATTGAGGTGAATGCAGAGTAGGCATGAATGTTTGTTATAGTTGCGGTCAGTCAGGACATCAAGCAGTAGATTGCAGAGTAGGCACTAGGGTTTGCTATAGTTGCAAACAGCTAGGGCATAAAGCCCAACTTGTCCAACTGGCCAGAACCAGCAGTTGATCCTCCCAGCACCTCAATAGAGACTTGCACACACAGCTCCCCAGCAACAACCATAGTAGGGAAGCCAACAGAACCAAGGTCAAGACCAGAGAGGTGGAGACCAACAACCACCAAGATAGCAACAGAGGGGGCAAAACCAGAGGGGCAACATGGCTCCAGGACAAGCTAGACAACAGTGGAGTAGACAACAGGCACCGCTAGCTCAAAACCAGGTTGTACCACCAGCAATATCTCCTGCCCCATCACAGTAGTAGCCAATGAGGATGAGTACAACTATTGTGGTAGAGGCACTTGAGGATACGACGGTCATGATTGAAGGATTTGAACAGCAGATAGAGAAGATGGGTGGAGATGTTAGCAGATTATGAGATTGAAATGGTGTACCATAAGGGCAAAGTGAATGTGGAAGCAGATGCATTAAGCAAGAAATCAGGAATCTTGTTCTCTTCAGGATTGCCAACTTTGTTAGTGACTCAGTATACTAAGGACTAGAGACATTTGGCTCGAATGATGGCACGACTAACCATTCAACTGAGTGTACTTGAGCATATCAGGATTGTATAGGAAGTAGATCCACAGTTGAAGCATTGGTTAGAATATAGAACACATCAAAAATTGGCTAAGGATGTAGATGGGTTAGTCAGACTAAAAGGTTGTCTATTTGTGCCAAATGTTGTAGAGTGTCTTGGACTTCGAAATATGATACTTCATGAAGCACACACGTCGAGATGTTCAGTGCATCCAGGTAGAGTAAAGATGTACCACGATGTTAGACAAACACATTGGTGGTCAGGAATGAAAAAGAGGTTTATGACACTGTTGCCAAATATTTAGTGTGCCAGCAAGTGAAAGTCGAGCATGTACACCCTTATTCACCTTAGATGGAACTGGTTCCTTTTGGTTCTTAAGGTATGGGCAATTCCTCTCTAGATATTTGGTCTCACCATAGGCGAAGCACTTGTTGACTTCCTCATATTTTCACTTGGATGCCTCTTGTTGCACTTAGGGCACTTGTGTGTCCTGTCACCAGCTGTCCATTCTCCTGCCTACGCTTGGAGTTGTTGCCACTCTTATTTCCATTGTCAGTATTTCGAGTTGACTTGGGTGGTGAAGTGTTTGGTGTTTATGTTTCTTGTCTTGGCTTTGTCCTTGGCTGCCTTATTTAGAGATCCATACTACACCTAGAGAATCTCCTCAACAATGCATGCAATCATCACTAGGGCCGTTGATCGTTGATTTGCCACTTGATCCTTGCCTGCAAACTGAGGGCCCGATACACACTTGTTTGGTCTAGCAACCTCTGTTCCACATAACCCTTGTGCAAGCCTCTCGAGCCGAATGAATTTTTGCTCATACTCCCGGTCAGATAGGTCCCCATGAGTGAGATTGGAGAACTACCTAGCCTTTTGCTCCCTCACTTGCTCTGGCAAATACTTCACTTGGAATACATTCAAGAACCCTCCTCAGCACCTAGAGAATCTCCTCAACCCTTGTTTGTTCTAGCAACCTCTTTTGTTCAAATACGCACTTGTTTGTTCTAGCAACCTCTTTTGCACATAACCCTTGTGCAAGCCTCTCCAACTGAATGAATTTCTGCTCGTACTCCCGGTCAGATAGGTCCCCCTGAGTGAGATTGGAGAACTACCTAGCCTTCTGCTCCCTTAGTTGCTCCAGAAAATACTTCACTTGGAATACATTCAAGAACCCCTCCCAAGTGATAGTCTCAAATCCTCTACCAACAAAGCTAATCCCGAAGGTTGATTCCCACAAAAATGCAGCATCCTCCTCAAGCATGCAGGTAGCAAGTCAAACTCGAAGCACTAATGGCAAGTCTATAGCCTTAAATGTCTTGAGTATTGCCATGATCCATGCTTTTGTCAATTCTAGACCCGTGGAACCCTCAAATACATAGCTCTAGTCTTCTGAATCTTCTCTAGAGTGTACTTGACACCTAAAGCAGGACTTAAGTTGGCCAAAGTAGAAACTTCCATCTGAATTGGTGGAACTATTGGTTTTTCCTGTTGTTGATCTCAGGGCTGATCAAGTTATTGCTTGATTGGAACCTAAGCTGCCTAATTAGTTGATAGTTTTGCAATGCCTCTTGATTGGCATGAATCTAGAGTTGTTTGATTTTCTTGGGAATCCTTAGTTAAATTGTGAGACCCAAGAGTGGGCAATAAATTTATTTTAATTTATTTTATAATTTAATTGATGTATTTGTGTAGAAATAATATTTACAGGGTTGACTTTAAGGTTTCAATTTAAGTTTTGGTGTCTGTTCAATTAAATTTAATTTAATAAATTTTTTTTTAGAGAAAATGGTCAACTTTATCCATTTAATGAGGAGTAAAAGGGGAAGGGGAAAAATAAAAGAGGGTAACTCTCTCGGTCTCTCTCATGTTGATCTCTCCCTCACTCCTCGGGTTTTGTGTGGCGGCTCTTTCTCTTCTCCTCTCTCCCTTGTTGGTACCTAAGGTTTAGGTATTTTTTTTGTCTTTTATTAATATTTCATGTTTTATTCATCATACATTTAGATTTTTATTGATGAGGATATACATATATAGATTATAATTGTTGCAGATGTGATTTGATTTGTGGAAATCATAGAATAAGGTTTTCAATGATCTATAATGAAATTTGATGGAGAATGATTCCTTAGCAAAGAATTCGAAAGATTGAGTTCTTGTACATGAGTTATGATTGAATTTAAGGAAATTCCCATGTTATAAAAGCATTAAACTATTTTCTTAAATTTACATGATTAATGAGTGTGATTATGCGAGATCTAATTAGTAAATACTTTTAAGAACAATAACTTGATGATTTGCTTGACTTAGATTAATTAAGAACAATAACTTTTTAAGCATACCAAATTCATCAACATAGTTCAATACATGTCATCATCAATACATACGCTCTGTAGGTACATATGTGCGTGATTTCTATGTTGCTCCTCAGCAGTCCTGAAAGCTCTCATTCCTCGAAGTGCTCACCTACATATATATATAAAATTGTCAGTAACGTGTGTTACCAGTCTGGAAAATAACTAATATAAATATGGAACAGAAGAGCTAACTCTCCTGTTGCATAGAAATCCATATCTTCCTCATAGAACACTCATCAGGGCATATATGAGAGCCATTGACTTGGATCGATAGCGTCCCCCTTTCTTTCTCATTCTCATACTTTGGCCATTTCTCTATCGCTTTTAGCATCAATTTCATTCCTTTCTACCCTCTAGGTCCTCCATATTACTCTTGGCCCTTTCTTTCTCATTCTCATAGGGGTCGAGTATTCTCAAGCATGCGCCTTTAGTACCCTTGAAACTACAAGTCTAAACACGTGCTGCATTGCAGTACCTGTGAACCTCCACACTTCCCCGGGTTTGAGGAACTCAAAGGTGGAGTTCTCAGGATTCTCTTCGGATATGAAGTGGGTTCTCCCTAACTCCACTTTGACGAGCACACGCCCTACTTCAAGACGTGGCCATTGATAACCCTCATTCCATCTCTCACTGAAAATGTGAAAACTATACATATATAGGTCTAGGTTGGGATTTATACAATAGACCCGAAGGCAACTTGTGGTGGATCTTAATTTTGAAAACTAACTCGAAGGATCTCAACCTCGAGGTTATTAATCCAAAAAACTATTGTCTAAATGGCCCAAATTAAGTGGGATCCGATAAAATGCCACTTAACTCGTCCTGCACATGATAATTAAAATACACAATAGAATAGCGTCAAATAGAGAACGAGTCTTAAATAGACCTGGAAGAAGCTCCAATCGGGCCCTCTTACTTAGACGGCAAGCTCATACTCCATACCTACATGACAAACTAAAAGCTAATGCCCACTCATGATGTAGTCATACATCCTATATCACGCATACATCCATCACGCATCAATCATAGTCACATCAACCTATGCCAATTATAGCAAATCTATTTAGGCTAATTTGCATTAGATCATGATCATTACTTAGTTGCCCTAATTAGTTTCTTAGCTTCCATTTTTAACACCACTTAATCACACAATTTCATATTTTATTCTTAATCGAATATATATATATATATATATATATATATAATTATAACACACAATTCACCAATCCTAGCATGCTGTACTAATAACCATAACCCTTAATAAATTAAGTCAAGGGTAATTATACTTTGTGTCGTCGGCAATGGGCGACGATTAAGGTTTTGTCGCGAGTCTCGGAGCTTGAATTCGGTGCTCGACAGCGTCCGAAGTTCAATCAGGTTCAACTGGGCGAACTCGGCAGAAGATCTAGCGAATCTGGTTTGTTGGCAGGTTCCGATAGTTTTCAGGTAGATTCCGGCGATTTTCCAGCAACATCCCGGGCTGTTTTCTGGCAACCGGCGAAGTGGCGGTTGTACGAGGTATCATTGGCACGGGCTAAACAAGCTTAATCCAATGGTGGCGACAGTGAGGATGGCAACGGTGGAGCTGATCGTCAACAGCGGTGACGAGTTCGGCCAAGGTAGTTGGTCGCTCTGATCGAGCCCATGGCCAGCCTCAACGGTTGTGATAGGTAGGGGGAAATGTCGGGGAGGTCGAGGTGGTGGTCGTCGGCGTCATAATGGCGGCGGCGTGGCCCACGGCGGCAAATTGACTATGGGAGTGTTGTGGCTCATGGAGCAATTCTGGCATTGTGGCGGTGAGACGGTGGCTGGGTTTGTCAGAGAAGCATGACGATGACAAGGTAAGGCAGGGCAGCGTCGATCGGTGGCAGTGCGGCATTAGTAGCGGCAACAACAAACCCAGGGTGGCGGCGATGGGGTTTGGGCTGAGGAAACATTGGGAGGGAAAGAAAACACTCTAGTGGGAAACTCGTAAATAAGTATTGACTCGATTCTTACTCGAGTCAAAATAATAACTAATTTGTGATAAATCCTAAAACGATGTAAAAAAATATAGAAAAATCCCATAAAATGTAGCGAACACAACAACATCCAAATGACCTCTCCTATAACTAATAACCCACCCAAACTGCCCCATAACGCATCCTAATGCATTATTCGTCGTAAAACTATTTCTACGATCAAACATATAAAAAGAAAAACAATGCATACTTTCATATATTCTGATAATTCATTTCTTACCATCTTTCTGACATTATTATCATATATTTAGGTACACTTGATCCTCATCGCTCATAACTCATGAGTGGCCTCGACTCAGCGTGCAATTCATGAAATTGATTTGACTCGAACCGACGATTAAACCGACTGGTTTGATGTAATAAAACTCTGACTCGAGTCACAGGTTTAACTATATTATTATATTATTTTATTGAGTCGACCTACGAGTCGATTTCAAGTCGAGTTCGAGTTATAACCGAGTCGAGTTGAGTCTAACCGAGCCGAGCAACAAATGCCACGAGTTGGGTTGCTCAATTAGCAACCATATTTATGATCATAGATGATAAAACATTCTCTAGTAGTGTAGGTAGTCAACTAGAAAAAGAGTTACATGTAAACCCATATTATTATTGTGTTGTTTAAATTATTTATTTTGGTTATACAAACTAAAAGATTTTATCAATAATGAAGAATTGACTTAGCATGTATGAATTAGCTTGGGATGATAGCCTAGGGAGGGATAGAGGAAGCTCTAGTAGATAGAATATTTATTATCTTTCTCAGTGGACTTGTTATTTGTTTCACTTTAGTTTTTGAGTAGAAATATTATATTGCATAGCAGTGGAACATGGTTAGGTTAATGATATTTGACTATTGTTATTTGGCATATTATTAATTCCATATTATATTTATGATATTTATAATAAATTTAGTTCTTGCTTTATGAATTATTATTGTTTTCAATGTGCAAGTTATACAATTTAATTAATTGTAAATAATGATCCGAACATACTATTTTAGTGGGGATTAGATTTGTGTGTTAGGTAACTCCTAGTTTGTGTTATGTTTTTCGGATGGGGTGTTACATTAATTCCCCCGGTGGCCATCAACTACTCAAGATAGCAACCACCAACATAAAACCTCAGTTCTATGGTTATGTCTTTTAGACAATCCTATTAGTTTATCTTTCAAGGAACGATGAACTCATAAGACAGTTTAACAAGTTAAGGTCATATGTGGTAAAGTTATGAATGAATAAATTAAAACCGTGCACCGATACCGGCTTGTAATGACTCAGATTTTCTACATAAATATACTAGATTCCAACCCACAGTTGCCACATTATTACATCTACTATGAGCCGGCAAAACATAAAGAATGTATAGATATCAGAGGAGAGTTATACGTATGGAATAAAATTAAAAGTGCCGATCTCCAATTATCCATAAGGGTACCAACATAATGCATAAAACAAAAACTACTAATGTGTCTATTTAGCTCACAAATAAGTCTCAAGTAAGTTTATTAAGTAATAAAAAACTCCTAAGTATGAAAGTAAGATCCAAGTGATTTTCTCATATGTATAATGTTTCCCCTTTTTCCTTTATCTCTAGCAATAAAAAAATGGAAATTTTATTTTTACAAGTAGAAAATATATATTAGAAATAATCATGATTATTTTAAATACAGATGTATTGAACATATAATAATATTTTATAAAAGATATTAAACACATACAATTTTCAATAAAATTGATCACAAAAAAATCAATGTTATTTATGCTTTTTAAGGCTCTCCAAATAACACAAAGTGAAAATTAAAATAATGCTTAAGGTGGGAAGATCTTTGTTAAGAACTATGAGGAGGGAGTCTGCTGTCCCGAAAAGCCTAAAACAGCCTACTACGTCGCCAAGGAAAACAAAGACCAGCCTAAGAAAGTTTGTGTGGCGACTGTAAGTTGGAAATTGAAAGCTGAGAACACGGCCGATAATGAAAACATCGGCTTGTCTCAATTTCACACGGAGATTATTAACATGGATCAATCAAAAACAGATAGCACAATTATGCAGGCCACTCTCCAATGAATGTTTTGATGAGAAGATCGGTCCCGGTAGTATCCGAACCCATCGCTTTTATTCTTACTTTACGACGATGGCGACGTGCCTTCCTGAGTTGGCCCCTTAGGTCTTGCACCTCACGACGAATCCGTCTCCTACGAAGTCTTCTAACATCATAGCGCGCACTGTATCCCTCTATCTCTCTCCCACAAGCTTTCTTTAATAATATTATTCCTCCGTTTTTGGACTAGTTATGTGGGTTTCCCCCAAAATTTACCTCATTAAAAATAATAATTTTAACTAATTTAAATTTAATAAATTAAATTATTATAATTTATTTTTAGGGTTTACCTTTAAATCTTATTATTTAACAAAAAATTATCTATAAAATTAAAATTTATTTTAGTATAAATTATGGTGTCATCTTACCTAATTTTATTCATACTTAAGCTTGAAGTGAAATTTGAGGACTACATCTGTTTATTTGTAGCCAAATGTGCAACCTCACATGTATTTCAAAAATAATTACTCATTTTTAATCTTTGCTTCAATCATTTTTTAATAGCCACTTAGTGACACTAAATCTTCAATAAAAATTAGTGACATATGGGAAATAAAATCGCCTACATATGAATTATGTTGTTGATTTTTTCCCTTGAATTAAGCGGATGTGTATTAACTTATTCTTTTGATAGAAGTATTATATTATTATTATTTGAGTTGTGTTGAGCTTTTCAAGATATAATAATGAACAACTTTTAAGACACATTATCAATAATTAAATTTTATTATCCATTTTTTTATCAAATTGTAGATATTATTTAAATCTCCTACTCTAACTTTCCAAAAAAATTATGATAATTGCCCCTATAGTAATGTGCTTATTCTTATCATTTTTCGTGCTTAAACATAAATAATAAAAAGTGATATGACAATAAAGAAAATGTCATTCAAAACAATAGGATGTGTCCGTCGAGGTTATATATTAATTGATGTGCTAAATGTGGATTCTAAAAATAAAAAAACAGAAGAAAAATATTATATTGTTTCTTCCATACAATCTAATATCTAAAAATAATAATGGATATGAGTAGAGAAAAAATAGTTAATGAAGTTTCTAAAAATGAATAATTTAATGATTTTTAATAATTATGAGAAGTTAAAATTAGATCTTTATTTTTATTATATCCAAATAATTGCTTTAAATTATTAAAATTGTCTATTACTCTTTTGAATGATATTATTAATTATAAAAATAAGATTTTATTAAATAGGAAGAATGGGCTTAGGACTTGATGAGCGTCGGGAGTGGGCAGAGAGCTGTTTTGCCGCATCTCATCTAACCTTGTTTCCTCCTAATAGGACAAAAATACAATTAGGTCCTGGAGACCCTATGACATAACGGCATCGATGCGTGTCAATTCTTTGTTCGTAAAATAAAAAACCGCCCATTATTTGGTTTGCTAAGAGAAACTTAAAAAGCTATATATTATTGGTTCCTTGTCAGCCTTTTGTCTCGTACATCCTATCACAAATCAACTACTCTGATTTACTAAATCAAACTGTCTCTGTTTACTAATTTTACTTTTTTCCATTCTATAAAGACGAGCATGATGAATTAATGAGTTAATTACATTAACTTTTTTCTTCGAGAGAGAATTTATTTAAGTATGTAAGCCAAGTTTATAAGAGATTAGGCTGCTAAAACGGCTAAGTATTCTAGGAAACACATCCTTACGTAGAAACAGAAAAGACGGTTAACATAACTTAAAACTGGGTACTCCAAGTTTGTAGTATTCCTTAGGATGTCTATATACAATAGTTAATGTAGATTGTACCGTGTGTTTATGGGGGTGAGAATTTGTTGTAGTACTAGCAACAGTAAATTCCCTCTATAGACATACACATGTTTCATGCCAATATGAAAAATGCCCGTGAGATCTAACTTTCATCATCTAGTTTAATTTGTAAAATTTGGTAATTTTCGGCTTCTGACTTTACCTAGACCGAAGGCTTGATTTTTGTTGTGCAACACAATCTAAGCAAGTTTGTATTACTTATTATGTTCAAATTAAATATGTATATATATATATATATAATATAATATAGCCACACACACCCCTTACCTATGATTGCACTCGATATACATTGATATATATAGTGTTTATAGTTTTAAGTTTCAAAAAATTCAGTCAAAATAAAAATATTTATATATTTAATAATATGTAAAATCTATAAACTTATTTTAAATAGTTTAAAATTAAATTTAATATTTTTGAAATATGTCTTTTTGTTTTTTATAAAAAGCAAAATCAATATGTTTTTTTGACATGGGTATTTGCTGGGTTAAAACTAGATCAATACCCATGTAGCTTATTTTGTTTTATATATATATAAAAACATATAATATGCTTTTAGAAAGTGAAATTTTAATTTTAAATTATTTAAACTATTTTAATAGTTCATTCTTTTAAATATTATTAAATATATATTCAATTTTAGTTTGAACAAATATTTTTTAAGTTAAAATAGTAACACTAAATACATATTGAGTGTATTTATGGAGGTACATTATGTACATGTAAAATTCGTGGCCCGGTTGTTTAGTTATGGTTCACTAGGTAAACCAGCCAAGTAATATGTTAATTGGTCCAATTCGACGCTTATAGTTACAAGGACCGTGTGTTTCAATGAGCTGCAACCATTGTTAGACACAGTCAGCTGAACGTCTAGTGCCAAAGCTGGTATGTGTTAGACCCATTGGTACTTTCAGTAGTTCATTGTATCTCAGTATTTAGCTGATTAGGGCCGAGTTACGAGTATTAGTTTAATATTTTACTTGCATGATATTGACGGTGAACCTCTGTAGACCCTTGTTCAGCCCTAGCGGCAGCCTGCAGGTGGTCCCAGACACTTCAGATTGACCACCCTAACCTATATAGAAGGAAAGCTCTAGCATTGTGGCACTCGGAACCAGTGCCGCAACAAACATAGCCCACGAAATGCATGTGGGGGTCTCCCGGCGGTGTATTGCCCGCCTAAGGGGTTTTCCCTCGCGGCGCCGACCCAACAACCTACTTTAAATCTTTTTCCACGTTTCCCCTCTGTCTTTCCCATTCCCAAGTTCCTCCCCCTACCTCCTCCGTCTGTCCTAATATTAGCCCCTCCAAGCAAAACTCAAGCTCCTAAGTTCCCTAGGTCGGTTGCCTTCGTTTCCGTCAAGGTACTCCATGTTTTTCTTTTCTTCATGATCTATAGCATTCTGCCTACTGTACATGTTAGATCATGTTAAGAATATGTTACATTATGATCATGCAAGCTGTGGATTGCTTTGCTTTAGTAGAATCATCGATGTGGAGATGTCTTGATGAAGTTTTGTGATATAAAGATGTATGTTTATGTCTTTTATGAATGGCAAATGCTAGGTTGTGAGAAGAGAATTTATTTTGGGGATTCTTGTGTGGGATTTTAGCTTGGGGATGTGAAGATTAGTGGAATATATCACTATTTTGTTTATTTCATAAATTTACCCTAAACATAACGATCCTTGTTAGAAACTGTACACGTTGAGTTTTCCTACGAAATTTGGCAGAAACAATAGCTATGAGGATGAAATCCGAAAAATTTCAGCTATAATGGATAGCATTTATGGCATAAACTATATTTAAGAGACGGGGCTACACTGATCTATTTTCTGTAATTTTAGAACCCATATGAGATTAGGTGAATTACTTGAGACCGTTAAAGGTGGTATTACACTTAGTTTTTGTAACACCTAAAATCCGGTTTATGATCGGGAACCGAATTGGAATATCACTGATCCCGGTTAAGTTGGTTAATCTGAATTTAACTTTTGCGGATCTACTTTCGACATCTTAAGATGGAAGATGTCAGTCATTATGCATGGATGAATGCACAAAAATAACCTAACATGCTATTACATGGATGATATGTTAACTAATTCACATATTAAATAATTACGATGGAAATCGATAAGATTCGTAAAATAATACGAATTGAGTCTATGTTAAAAGTGTAATTAATGGCCACATTATCCAATTAATATTTATTATATATATATAAAATAAATTATCATTCAAACAACTTTCTAATATGTTATATAATCATTCTAAAATTGGGGTCTCAACCCACTTGTGCATTCTATTCACATTTTTCATCAATTTTAGATCTTGACTTATTTGTTGTACTTATTCAATGTCTAAACATATTTATTAACATGTCATTATTAAAAATCTTTCTATCCATCATATCACGCCACATTATTATATATTAGATTTCATTACATTATTTTCAAAATATTAAACATGTTATCATCTTGCATGTGTGTATGCAATAGATATTATTGCTTCTCTGTCTATACTGGCTCATCATACTTATGATCATCACCTACATAGATTATAAAAGTATGTCAGTAACAAGTATTACTAGTCCAAAAGTATAATTAATATTAAATTGGCTATGAGAGCAAACTCTTATATGAAGAAAATTATTCATATACTTATCGTGAATTCTCTAAAGGGCATCTATTTAGGAGCCACTGGGCTGCAGACCAGGTAGCATCCTGAACTGGCTGCTCTGCTGCTGGTGATGCCTCTCTCGACATTTTATCATTTCATTTTCTGGTCTATCGGGACTACTACTATATCATAAGCCCTCTCATTTCTTCCATAATTATCTTCGCCTTGAGCACGAAGACTGAGTACTCTCATGCAGTCCCATTTAGTACCCTTTAAACTACAAGTACGGATATGTGTTATATTAGACAGTACCTATAAACCTCCACGTTTCTTTGGGTGTGAAGAACTCAAAATAGGAGTTGTCAGGATCCCTCGCGATTCGAATAGCCCACTCACTAATCCAGAGCCCGCTTTGACTGGCATGTGCACCTGCTCATAGTACATGCAAGTCGGTTTTCTCATCTCTCGTTTCACTAAAAACTCGACAAAACTATATATAGGTTTGGGAAGGAATTCATATAATAGGCCCGAGGGAAACTTGTGGTCGATCTTATTTTCGAAAAACATACTTGAGGGATCTCATCATCAAGGTTTACTAATCTAGAAAACTTGTTGATTAGATGACTCGGGTTAAATGAGATTTGATAAAATGCTACTTAACTCGTCCTGCAAGTAATAAAACAATACACAATATAATAGAACGTAAAATAGGAAACGAGTCCTAAACAGGCGTGGTAGAAGCTCTGAGCGTGTCCTCGCGCCTAGGTAGCGAGCTTGTACTCCGTACATATACAACAAGACTAAATACTAACGCTCAGTATAAAGCATAAATATTATCGTCCTCATCAATCCATACAAGATAACATCTATTTATATGCATTTAAATTCAAACTTTGATTCACTATTATCGTTTATTAACATGCATTTAAATTTAAACCAACACTTATTTACAATCACACCATTTACATCACAATAAAATCATAATACAATTTATTATCAAATAAAATTGGATAAAATTCTATACCTAATTGTCAATCACGCGGCGACGGTGACAAGGTTGTGGCTGGCTCGAGTGAGGATCGTGGGGTAGAGGGAAGGGAGTAAAAGGAGCAGGGAGTTGGGTGAGGAGGATAGTGGTGGTTGGGTGGTGACAACATCGGAGGTTTCGAATAACTAGGTGTCGGGGGAGAAAACGAGTTGTCGGGAAGAAGGTCAAGAGTCATCTCACAAGGTGCTGGGGGAAGAAAAAGAGTGGTCGGGGAGAAAAATGAGTGGTCAGGGAGAAAAATAATTAGTCGGAGAGAAAAATAAGTGATCGGGAAGAAAAATGAGTGGTCAGGGAGAAAAATGAGTGGGCAGGGAAGAAATTAGAACTTTACTTGAATCTAACTTGAGTAAAAAATAATAACTAACTCATAATAATTCCTAAAAATAATCCAAAAAATAGGGAAAAATCCCATAAAATATAATACACACCATAACTTTACGGTGGCATGCTCTATAAGTAATAACTCACTCAAATTGTCTGTAACACTTTCTAATACGTTATTAGGCCTAGAAAACTAATTCTAGAATCTAATACTAAAATAAATAAAGAAAAACTGTGCATGCTCTCATATATTTTGATAACTTATTCTACTATTGTCTTGCTAACGTTATCATTATATATACTTAGGCACACATGACTCTCATGATTCATAACACATGACCGGCATAGGTTTGGTACGCGTGTTCTGAAATTGACCCGACTGGAAATAACGGTCAAAGCAACTAGTTCTAATTATAAAACCCTAACCCGAGTCATGAGTTTTACAGTTTTAATAATAAAACACTCAAAAACATGGTCAAGCACGAAGGGTTGAGGGGTCAAGGGCTTGAAGATCAGTCAACTTAGTTATCGAGTTTTGTAGATAGATTGACATATTGATAGGCTATCGGTCAAAGTGAAAGTAATGAAAATTATTGATCAGCAATTGAACAGTGTTTAAAGGATTTCTGATAGTGTGCTCAACAACCAAAGGATTGATCAGATTTCAATAGAAAGTTGATTTTCTATTCAGGGACTTCAGCATAAGCTTTAGATGGTTGATCAAAGAGTAGATTAAAGAGGTTTCAGTCATTTGGCAAGGTCTTTGGCAGCCAAACAATTTGTATAAATAAAATGTGACTGTTGGATGAACTCAAGTGAGATCAAATCTCAACTATTTTAATCATGTGGCTAGGCAAAGATGCTCTTTGTAAAACTTATGAACTGACTTAGAGTTTTATAGTCAGAACCAATCGATTCAACTATTATTTTCATTCGAGTTAGCTTTACAATAAATGAGCCTAGGCCAGTCGCGTGTTATGAGCCATAAAAGTCACGTGTACCCAAATATATAATGATTATATCATTAAAGCAGCAACAAAATTAATTATCAGAGTATATGAGAGTACAATAATTTTTTTTATTTATAGTAAACTGCAGAATCATATTTAAGTTGTTTATCACGGTAGGAAGTGTTATTTATTATTTTTGGGTGGTTGGTAGGCTTAGAGCATATTATTTGAATTAGGACACTATTATTTTATTTTGGAATTTATTTATTAATATTTACTCAAGTCCATAGCGAAGAAAATTTTTATTACAAAACTACCCCTGTATATATATTTAAAAAAACTACCCCTGTATATATAGTCTTCCTGATCCTTCTCCTTCCCCTATTTTTCCCAAATCCCCACCAAACCGCCAACCACCTTCCTTGCTTCACCCCATTGCTGACGACCACATCATAGGCGGTCATTGTCCCAGCCTCCCTTCCTCTTTCCTATCCCCTTCTTCTCCTTATTCCCTCTTCTTCCTTCCCCACCCTAGCTTACCACCATCTTGCCCATTTCTTGTCTCCATCGTCAGTGTGTTGCCGCTGGTCAGTCCCTTCCTGACAGACAATTTGATGTCGTATCTTTGCACTTTGATGTTATATTTACATGATTCTTTTTTTGTTGCACTCATAACATATATATTAACAACTTTTATGTTGGGTGTTTTCCTTTAAAGAACATATAATGTGCATTTATTATGGTTAAAATGTGAGGAAAGGTAGCAACTTTCACTATTACAGCGACATAAACCCCCTTTCCAAATTTTTACTCTTTGAACTAGTAGTATATGCTATTTCATAGCATTCCATATTATTTATTGTGATTTTAGGAGTTCTTGGTAAAATTTTAAGTATAATCTAATTACTAAATAATAATGAACATCACCAATTAGTATGCCTTATATTTCTAGTGTTACATATGCCTATGAGTATGATCTGTGATTGTGTTATATGTTAAGCCACCAATTTTAAGCTATTAAAATTTTGTTAAAATTTATGATGCTCCAATAAGTATTTACTTGAAATATATAAATTTTCGGAATGGGTAAAAATCGTCTAGGTATGCTTGGGAGGTGTCTACCTAGCAATGAAAAATACTAGGTGAAAACCCTAGTTTTTTCACTCTGGTAATAAAGTACTTTACAATAGGTTAATGGTGTTAGATTTTAGTAAACTTTGGTCCATACCTTACCCTATGTCTAAGTAACACCGTAACCAATTTTCGGACCCCTCTGGGTAGGTTCCAAATTTTATTTGTAGATTTCTAATTTGTTAAGGTGTAGATAGCTTCAGAAAAAGCCCATCTAGTGACCCAAATTGTAAAATTCAATTAGATATATTTAGAAAGTAAAGTTGGCCTAATTCATACCGGGCTCAAGCTCTGTGTATTAGTTAACTAGGCCCACTGACCCAAACCCATTTGGAGTCCTCTAGGCTATGAGTCAACAGTTACGAAATTAATACGCAGCCTAGGAACACTGTTCCAGCACCTTAGGGCTGAGCTTAATGGGCCTTGTTTTCCTTTGATTGGCCCATGGGCGAGCTGTGGTGGAATTTATTTATGAACCTTAGAGTATAGGGGACAACCCATACAAATTTTAGCCCATTAGGAGATTGTTAGGCCCATCCAAAAATTGTCTGGTAAGCCCATTCGATTGAAAACCTTAGAATTAATTAAAGACAACTAAGTGAACATGAAACCAAAACCTTATTAGGTTATCTAATAAAGTTTAAAACTTAATTAAGATAATTAAGTGATGTTCAGTATTGAGCTTGTGTTGAGGCTTTACCTCGTTTTGCCTGCTAATGTGACCAGATTCTTATTCGGTTCCATCTTTGTGCTAGGCATCGCGGGTGAGCTCACCAACTAGAATACAAAGCTCTACTCATCCTAGTCCATAGGACTCCCCATTTACTTGATCTCTACTTGATTCCCTGTGTGTTGAGTTTAACCATATTTTAGACATACGACGGCATGGGCAGTGTTTTATTGGATACCTCCAATGTCGGGTCATTTAGCTGTGCTTTCTACACATGTTTATTAAAACTTCAAGGTTGAGACCTATTGATGGTTTTCAAAAGATAAGGTCCAGAAATTAAGTATTAAATCATCTCCCATACTTATACATCTAAATATGAGGGTTTATGACTTTTACAACTAAAAATTTTAGCAGGGGTGTGCTTTTTCTACCGTTGGAAGTGATCATCACATTTTTAAAGTCACGGCTCACAACCATAAGGGAGGTTCTACCTCTGTTACGACTAGAGGTATTCATATAGGATTGCTTTAAGTCTAAGATCCACTTTTGTAGTACGAACTCTGCACGCTTTCTATGAAACCAAACCTAATGTCCGTCTTATTCCTCTACGGATGGTTGAGATCTGCGTCAATAAAGTCTGTACGTGATAATCCAACGAGTAGTATCCAAATTATAATATCATGATTCGATGTATCCCTTGGGGCCAAATTGAGGTGTTATATGTTGAAAATTGTGATAATTATCCATTAGTATTATAATTGCATCAGTTAATTATTAGTGATTAGGAAGTTAATGTATGATAAAAATAGATATGAAATAGCATAATTAGGATTAGTAAACTTAATTAAGGGGAAAATATTATAAGTAGGATTACTGAGCTAATTAAATGAAGAAAATCTTCATTAGGGTTGCTAAGCTAATTAGATGGCGATTTTTATAAAATGAATGTTGTTGTGTAGCATGTTGTGTTTTGATATTTGAAATGTGATCATACCCATAATCATTCATTTCATACATGCATCACACAGTTAAGATGGTCATTAGTGTTTAGCTTTGATGTGTAGATACAAAGTAGGAGCTCACCGTCTAGGCGTGAGAGCACGCTTAGAGCTTCTAGCAGGTATGTTTATGACTCACCCTTTGCTTATCGCTTCTTCAATTGTGATTTATTTTATTGATGTAGGATCTGTTAAATGATATTTTATTGGATCCCACTTAACTTGGGACATTTAGCCAACAATTTTCAAAATTAATAACCCTCGATGATGAGATCTTTCGAGTCTGATTTCAAAAACAAAATCCATCGCAAGTTGCCTTCAGGCTTATTATATAAATCTCTTCCTAAATCTATATATAATTTTATCGAATATTCAGGGAGATGAAAGATGATGAAACTGACTTGCACATACAATAAGTGGGTGCACGTGCCAGTCATAGCGGGCTCTGAATTAATGAGAGGGCTCTTCATTTCTCGAGGGATTCTGACAACACGGTGTTTTGAGTTTCCTCACAAAAAACATGGAGGTTTATGGCTACTGTCTAATACACCGCATGTCCATCTATGTGGTTTAAAGGGTACTAAAGGTGATTGTTTGAGAGTACTCGACCTTCGTGCCTAGGGCCAAAAGAAATATAGAGGAAAGGAGAGGGCTTATGATATACTCGTAGTCCGAAGGGGTAAAAGGAATAGGAAAATGAGAAAATGCCAAGAGAGACATTAATAAACCAGTCAGCTTAGGTTGCTAACAGGTCTAGAGCCTGATTGCTCCCCACTAGAGTGTTCAACAAATGATATAAAAATGTTTTCTTCAAAACAAGAATTAGCTCTCATTTGTCAGCTTGCTATAGTTTTTTTTGGACCAGTAACTCTCGTTACTTACATATTTCTATATATATGTATGTATGGAGCAGGAGTTTGATATGCTAGCATGGACAACGGAACAATGACAGTTTGTGCACACACATTGGTCCGATTATAGACGGTTTGCGATTATCATGTTTATATGATAATGATGGTAAAAATGTTATGATGAAAATGATGCAATGACATAATTTGTGTTAGCAAATAGAACAGTTACTACCTACATGATGTGATTTTGATTATGAATAATGTCATAATGATATACATAGTTAGTAGAAATGTTTTGATTTTGAATGTGTTCAATAGGTGGGTCAAGAACCAACCTAAAAATATAAATGTGAATAAAAATGAACAGATAGATCGAGAACCAGTTCAATAATGTAGAATGAATGTGAATTAGTAGTTGAGTCAAGACTCAACTTAGAACTGATCATGCATTGGGAATGAAGTTATGGTGTGAATGTTTTATTAAGTATTTATAATGTCTATGTTTTGCCAAGGTGGTCCTTGTTGTACTTTTAGGGGACAATTTGTTGTGTTGTTTAGAATTTACAGATTTTTACCATGATTGAATGATTTTGAATGTGATTTGGTTGATAAGGCATTCACGCATTATCCTGTTACAATTTTTGCATCCCATGCATGCATGACAGAATTTATCTTTCATCTTAAGATACCGAGACTAGATCCTTTCGGGTTAAGTTTATGTTAACCAATTTACTTGGGTGACCCGTAGCATTCCGTTTCAGTTCGAGAGTGAACTGGATTTGGGGTGTTGCACTCTTGGCTATAAATAGATGACTTGGAGAAGGATTTGAATGCTAATAAGGTGAATGAAAAGTATTCAATGGTGAAAGGTGCAAGATCAAAACTTTGCAAAGTGAGCTAGTGTATGTGACATTGGTGATCTCTTGTTCGTGCCACTTTGTGTAAATATTGCAAAAGATCAAAGGATTGATCTTTGTGAGGATATCTTGTAAACTCTAAGGTTATTTAGTGTGAGTGAAGGCTTTCAATGATCCATGGAGATTGTATGGAAGTGTTGCAAGGTGTTGTCTAGCTTCAGTGGTGTTGCTCCAAGGTGTTGGAGTGTGTCCTAATTACCTCGGCTTGGTGGACAACTTGCAAAGAAGTGGTGTTGTTTGTTTCTTCAGCTCTGTGGAGATCCTGTAGAAGAACAAATGTTGTTTGTAAGTGTATAAATATTTGCCATAGTGAAACTATAAGACCTACCCAACGAAAGGACTTCGTGAGATAGAAGAGAAGACTAGAAGTTTTGCACCTCTTTAAATACTCCTTTTGTGCTTTGAATTTTTTTCTCTCTTTACTTTGTTTGATTGCTTTAGTGGTTGATTTTGTGCATATTTGGTGTTTCATCACTTACCTGACACAAAGCACTTGTATGGTTTGATACCATTCACTAACACTTCTGAATGTTTTTAAATTGGTGTTGTCATTCTACAAATTGCTCATTACTTACTAGTTTAAATTCCACATCGATTAGTATTGTCCATTAATGTCTTAATTGATTGGTAGTCCTAAAATACATGGGACAACTAATTTGTTTGTTTAGTGTTATGTTCTTATTAGTCAATACTCATGTTAGGACCTAACAGGTGGTATGAGAGCTTTGGTTTGAACAAACACAAGTTTTAGTTAAGCTTTGGTTAGTCTATGGTTGAAGTTCAATGAACAAAAAGACAAAAGTTTTAGAAGGACAATATACCACAAGGCCACCTTTCTTTGACGGATCAAACTATGCATTTTAGAAAAATTGAATGAGAATCTTCCTTACCTCATGTGAGTTTGATTTGTGGCAAGTCATTTGATGGACACATGGATCCTTCTTCAGATAGACATGCTTGAGATGATAGAGCTAAGAAGGTTCAAGCTCTCAATGCGAAGGCCAAGAATGTATAATTTGGGCTTTTGGCCAACAGGTTTTAGTTTCGGTTTGGTCACAGCCTGGATCGAGTTTCTTGGCCGACCCTTTTTGTCATATGCTTATGTATAGTCTGTATGTGTGAGCCACGACCTTAGTCACTCCTGATGCTCAATGCCGCTTGATTGAAGACTTACTTTCTCTGCTCTTATTTTCGATTTTATTTTAGTTGAGTCTAGTTAGGTGTTGGGACCGAGTCCCCTAAGAGTCTAGATTGCTTGTCACGTTTATGAAAACTCATTTCGTCTATCCTAACTCCCCTCAAAGATGTGGTATGGTTTTGGTCCAGGTGCCCTTGCCCCATGACAGTGCCCTTGTGCCAAGAAGTTAACCTGAACGTTGCTTGCGGATTGGTTTAAGTAGTCACGTGCCCAAATTTTTCCAACTTTTCGTGGTCCTGTTTACCAAAGGGCAACGTCCTTTCAATGGGCCAACGCCCTTGCGTTGGAGCTATTTCCCTTTTCTATAATTACAACCCCTCGCCTCCACTTTTTACCACTATTCTCACCCCTAGCCAGCCTCCTAAGCTTGTAGGTCTTGGGGTAGGAGACCCCAAAAGACCTCCCCTGGGACCTGTAAGAGGTAAATGTCTCACCTTTCATCTCATTTTTATTGGATTTGCATCTGTTGCATCCTTGCAAGAATGGGTTTGTATTTTTCGTATACTTTTATCTTATATATCTGGTTTCTAAGAGGTAGGATTTTGTATCACGTCATTTTCATTTGTGTAAAATAGTTATGAGTTTTGTAAGATCTATTTGCTTACGTGTGCATTGTTTCTGTATGAAATTCATATCTTATGTTGGAGCTTTGAGATTTGCATGTTTTTTGTTTTGTTTGCATTGTAAGACATATATCTACATGTTTTGTTTCTTATGTTTCTTTTGATTATTTATTTATGAGTTGAACAGTTGTCAAACTTTTCAAAATATGGCAGCATTCATGGTCCTAGTGACTTGAGCGCCCATTTCTCAAATTTTTACACCATGTTGTAGGATGTATTTAAGTGCTATCTTTATCATTGTTGTTTTTGAGAATGTTCAATACCTCAAGTTAAAATATCATGCTAAAATAAATCATTAAGGGCATGAACAAAACCCTAAATACATGGTGTGTTTGTTGTTCTGTTGAAGTGCTATGCAATGCTCTGAGATTATGCTCTGAGATTGTGCTCTATAGTGAGATAATTAGAAGTGTTAAAAAAATTAAAAATTATGTAAAGTCTCTCTAATTGTCTACTAGAAATTTGTAAGTTAGGAACTAATTAAAAATGATTTAGGCAATTAGCTTAATTAGATTTGTGGAGTGTGTAGGAATGAAGGGTAAAACTCTAGTTCCCTGCCTTTAGATGTAAAATAAAAAATCCTCAACAAATGGTGATAAAATTGTATGAAATTTATTTTACATATTAGTTTTTGTCCTATTAACATCATCTTAAAATTTGGGAGCATTTGGCTTAGGAAATCTTATGTAGGATTTTCCCAACCCCAACAAGCCCGCCAAGCTCTAGAAACAACCTGGCCAATACCTTCCACTATTGAGTTAAATCAGCCTCAAATCATTGGCATTTGGACCGAAAATTTTAATAGGCTCAAGCACACGATGTTGGCTACCTGGGTCCATTGACCCATGCTCATTTGGAGTCTCCAAGCCCATGAACAACACTTTACAAAATTGGTGTACGGTGAAGGAACACTGTTCCCATCACCTTAGCAAGATATTAGTGGGCCTTGCCTACCATCTTGGTCCATGGGCTAGCACTTGGTAAGTTGTCCACCCAACCATTAGAGTGTCAGGGCCCATTGGTGTAAATTACAGCCCATTTGGACATCGTGTGGCCCGTTCAAAAACTTATTTGGTTAAGTTCATTCAATTAAATCCTAAGTATGGGACATTTCCCTAAGGGTATTTACTACATTAAACCCTAATTAAGGTTACCGAATAAGCTTTAACTGTTCATTAATCAACTAAGTAGGTTAATTAAGTTTCTACTGAGTTGTGTATGAGTGAGGCTTTGCCTCATTTTGCATGTCGTCTTGATTGGCGAGTGTTTAGGATTTCTTTTTCACTTGCTATGATACACGGAGTGAGTTCACCAAGTTAGGACAAGAAGTTCGACTCATCCAGATCCATAGGGCTCTCCTACTTCACCTCTAATTGGCTCAATGAGTGAGATTTTAACTGAGTTTCAAACAAAGATTAGCATCAGCGGCGTTTTATTGGCTCCCTCTAATGCAAGGTCAATCAATTGATTTTTTTGTAATTTAATAAAACTACAAGGATAAGGTCCCTTGATGATTTTCGAATTGAATATTCAAAAATCTATTGTATAAGTCCCTCTTTAAGAATACTTATATTAATATGCCCAATTTTACGGATTTTATGAATAAGAGAGTGAGTAGTACGGGTTGTATAAATTAGACTAGTATTTCTTTACACCCTAAAGTATTGCAATGCATGAGGGTACTGTGTAACGTAGTAAATTTTCAGAATTTGTGGCACTTTGGTTCTAAGCCACCTGAATACCACGATAAGCAATATATGGAAGATGTGGAGGATCAGCTTCTTATATGATTATGATGTTTGTTGTGCATGCTAGTTGGCCTTTCTATGTATGTTATTTTTGCTTACTGCCATGTAAGGTTTTAGAAGTTTAATTATATTTTGTGGGAGTTAAGACACCTATTTGCTAGTATTGACATATCGATAGTTATTTTCGAACCGGTAATAAACTAGTTGATTACTGACGATTTTCCTTATATCTATGTATTTGTGTAGGAATGTTAGTGGGTAGTGTAGGTGGACGAATTAAGAGGCTCGTTGTGGGATGGCACCGTGTGTATGACTTGTTGTGTTTTGGACTTATGTATTTGGAAGTTTTATTATGTATTCGAGGCTTATTGCACTTTGTGGTATATTATGATTTGGGTCGGTGCCCTAAGCATGGCTATGAAGCATGTGGATGTGTTAGGAATGATTGTGTGGGTATTTTAGTGTTATATTATTATTATTAAAATTGTATATGGTATTAACTTTGGGGCACTCTAACAATCATTTGCATGATGCGTAAGCCTCAACGTCCTAGAGCATGACGAGGAGAATATCAAGTATGCTAAACCTATTTGGTTGCAGCTGTGTGTATCTGATAGACGAACATGGACTGGAAGAGTACATGATTCATATGGCCCTAAGGGTCCACATGAAGACCAAGTACTCAAGTATGATGCCCTGGCAGTTGTTGATGCTTCTTTGTCTATGTTTAATTTCAGTTTGTGGGTACATAGGACAAGTAACCACGAGCCCTATGTATGCAAGTTAAGTTCAACATTATCATAAGAATAAATATACCCAACTTAAAGGTTGTAATTGAGTAAAAGAACCAATTATGCATCCGCTACTTTTAGGCTCAACCTCTTAGCTTCATTTGGGGTGTTGCCTCTGTGCAGCTTAGGGTGATCATCTACATTATATAAAGTCACCCTCTTAGTTGTTGGGGAGTGTTACCTCTCCTGTAACTTAGAGTGCTTATGTTAGGAGCTCCATTAAGTTTAAGAGCCTTTTTATGGTAATATAACTTAACATGTATTGTATGAAAATCTAGTAAGGTTGTTAATTTTAAGCCTCCATGCGAGTTGGGATCCTCTCCCATACAATTTATTTGACAATAGTCCAATGAATAGCTTTCCAAATCTTGATATTGCACTTTGGTTTGTCCTCAGACTGAAAAATGGGGTGCTACAACTTGGTATCAAAGCCGACTTCTTGGACTATTAAGATGGCTAACCTTTGCAGTGCAAGGTGTATGTACTATGCATATTGTATGCTATGATTGTTGTGATACTATATAATTGATATGATTATGTTATGCTTGTGTAACATTATGATACCCCCATGAGCCGATCCACAGCCTCACTGACAGGTATGTTTTTTATTCTTGTATATGTGGCTATTATGTGTTTTGGTTATGTGCTTTTACGTGGACTTGTATGTATGGTATGGACGGAATTAAACCAGTTAGCCACTGAGTCACTGTTATGTATATGGAGAAGACTAGCTCAATTTCTAATGATAAAATATTTAACTACACCTATAGTCGTGCTACATATAAATAGGAGATGATGGATGAGGTAATATATTACCAGACAATATGGGATTGGTTGAGAGAAAACTCAGAACCCCCATCTTCCACTCCTTTTTCTCTTCTCTTCTTCCTCTGCTTCTTCCGTCCTTCTCCCTTTCCCTTTTGACTCTCTCATCTTTCTTCACCCTTACCTCATTCATACATCCATTTGCTTCTCTTTACCTTTCCTTATTCTGTTCTGGAAGAGAACTAATGAAAGGATATCACGAGTAAGAATAAGTTGTTGTCGAGTCTATGTTTAGACTCTGTCATATTCATATGACTATGTATTTATATGAAAATAGTAGAGTTAACCAGCTAGGGAAAGGATAAACAATGACTACAGACCAAGTATGAAATTTTGAACTTGAGTATGTAGAAATTATCTAACAATAGGGTTGAGATGATAGACCGGTTGAAACCAAGTGAAGCAAACTATACTGAGCGGACCCCATTAGATTTTCAGGAGATATAGAGAGGAGTGCAAAGGAAATTCTTTAACAATTAGTGGACAATAGTTGACACATTTCCTACACGGCACCATTATGACCACCCCTACTTATAGACTGACAAAGGTAGTTGGATTGTAGAGCACCAAGTCATATATGAGATGAGTACGGCATTATCGAGTTTAAAGTGTGGGTGAACACATGGTGGACCCACAATATAGGAATGAAGTTAGTTCATAGAACTCATGAACACTCAACATGGATAGTCATAACGATTTGGGCAACAGTATCATGACCTAATCCAAGATTGTTAGGAGCCATAGGTGACAAAATAAGAGTAGTGGAATAGTCAAACGGCTAATTTAAGGAATGAGCTAGGATAGATAGTATATAGACGGGTGGAATTAGGTAGTCAGTTGTTATATATTGGCTTGCAAGTACACAGAGTGGATCGACCATCTACCGAGTAGCTCGACCGCCATCTGAGTAGCTCAACCATCTTTCGAGTAGCTACCATCGTTCGAGCAACTCGACTATCTCCTAAGTAGCACGACTATTGTCCAAGAAAGTACATTACAGTAGACTAGCAACAAGATAAATGGGTGTATTGAGCATAGAAGAGTTATACTAGGAAATGAGAGGATAGGTAGACACTCAGGGACAATAGACAGGGATTAAAGATTGAACAACTTGATTAATGTAAAACCCCTTAGGTTAGGGTTTTACCTGATTTTAGTTTTGTTCAATTCGGGCAGTCTCGAGTTGGTTCAAGCGAACTCGATTGAATTCGGGCAGTCTCGAATTTAGTTTTGTTCACCAGCTCGTCAATCGGTGTTCGAGTCCACCAGGTCCATGTTCATGTCCGCCCAATCAACCCAGCCCATTTTCCTATTAACCCAGACCGGGTTGGTTCAGCACGGTTCAGTCTGGTTCAGCTCAATTTTGGACTATTTTCATGCGTTCTAGCACCATTTTCGATAATTTGAGAATTTCTCTATTAGTTTACATGCATATTCGCATTATCTACCATGTTTAGATGTCATGATTACTTTTGTTTATTTTTTATTTATTTATTTATTATTATTATTATTCATTTCTTATTATTGGTGTATTTATTGATTATAATGCATGTTTATAAGATTACTTATTATTATTAATGGTATATTTACGTATTAATATTAATCTTATTTATGTTTATTAAATTATATATATATATATATATATATATATATATCTATTTGCTTGTTCGTGTGTATGTGACTATTTATTTGTATTTAATTATGTATTCTTGTATCGTATAACTATGATATTATTAATATTCATGATTAATGAGTATTAACTATTTATTTATTTATTTATTGAATTATTATATATATATATATTTATTTATTTATATGTTTACTAACACGATATATGTTGATATTTACTCGTGTTTACTCGTATATTTATATAGTGTAATTATATTATTATTTTATGATTAGAGAATTATTTATGTTCATATTTATATATTTATTATTTATCTAATTATCTATGAGTGCATTTTCTTATTTGTTTATTTATTTATTATTTATTATTATTATGTCTCGATTTGTGTGCCACATATTTAGTTACAAGTTTTTTAGCATTGTTTTCTTTATTATGATATATTGATTATATGAGCACACACCATGAACATGCATCATATAGAGTTGTTAGTATTTTATTTAGCAGTGGGTTCCAATGTAGGTTTCGGAGTTCAAGATCACTGTAGATTTGCATATACGCTTGGAGCTTGGACTACATGTCCATAGGACTCTCCCTCTCTACTTGACTCCTTGCATGTCGAGTTTAATCGTGTTTTATACGTAGGACAGCATCAACGGTGTTTTATTGCATCCCTCTAATATTGGGCCATTTAGATGTGTTTTATTCACATGTTTAATAAAACTAGAAGGATGAGATCCCTTATTGGTTTTCGAACTGAAGCTCTAGAAATGTATGATACAAGCCTCTTCCCTAAGCTTATTATATAAGTACACGCATTTTTACGAATTTCACGAATAAGAAAGCAAGCGGTATGGAGATATGTATAAATCACACTAGTACTTTTTCAAACCCTAAGTTAGTGTAGTGTATGAGGGTACTGCGTAATGCAACGTATTTTCGGAATTTGTGGAACTAACTTAACTGTTCCTTTTACCACTCGAGTACCATGGTGGGTGATATAGATGATGTGAGGGCGTAAACGTTATATGTATGAATATGATTATGAGCCGCGCATGCGAGCCGACACTTGCTTAAGTATGTTTGCTTACTGCCCAATGTGAGGCATTCTTTAAGTTTCATAAGTTTTTGTGGGTAATGCAATACCCATTTGTCAGATTGTATTAATTATTTATGGACCAGTAACACTCGTTACCAATATTTTTTATATATTATAAGTAGGTCTTGCAAATCCTGAGTTGACTTTGGTGGAAGGATAGAGAAATGCTACACACACTTGAGCTCAACGCATTTATTTCTTTTCTTACTTTTACTTATATTTGATGTGTTTTAATGCCTATTTAATAATGTCTTCCATTCTCATGACACTAAGAGGGTTGTTTCGATCTATTTCATCGATTGAGTCGTATCGACTGACAACTTTAAACATGACTTGACTCGATTGCAACATTTCTGATTTGGTTCTTAGGTGAACCGAAATTGGGGTATTATAACTAACAAATTAAGTTCTTAGAACCGGTGATTAAAAGGACATGTTAGTCTTAAATTGATTATCTAGTGTATGAGGTTGGGAGAAATATGATTGTTGGCTTTGGGGCACGATAGAGGAGTAGTACAGAGTTCGCATCTAGTCAGACAAACGAGTAATGACCAAAGCAGCCAAACTGACGTAAGAGATCCAGATTTCTTAGATTGGCATCTAGGTAGACATCTTGATATTAGAGATACACGTGTAGTGTTATGTAGTTCTATGGTATGCACGTTTACCTTATAGGTAGCCTACACATGGCAACTTTATAGCTCTACTTGTGAGTTTACCATAGTGGAAGTAGCTAAGTTAGTCAAGATAGAGTACCATATTTCGGTATGGGATGACTAGTTACAAAACACAAACGAAGGGATGAGACACTTATCCCACCTTGCTATGGGTTCCGTCGGCTCGAGGTGCAATAGTGGTACTTTGGGAAAAGTGTTCCCCATCCACTAGAATGTTGTAACTCGTACTAGATCAAGAAACACTTATCTATTGTTTACTAATTAACCTAGAGCTCTAGGAGTCATCGTTGAGTGTAGTTTCCGGAGATGAGTGCTAGATCCATAGCAAGTGACAATAATGGTACTTCAAAGTAGACACTACCTTAACTTCCCTCTATTTTATAAATGATCCTACTTTAGTATACACATATCTCCTTATGCAGATATAGGTGAAGACAAAGTGATCATGTCTTTTAGGCAGCCTCCTCAGGTGGACGCCTTTTGACTCGCTTATCACACCTAACAAATTACACCTTTAGTATCCTCCAGCTTTTGGGACTAGTCATGATACCCATATGATAGGGTATCCCTTTACATACTTGGTTATGATGTAAGGCTAGTTTGACCTCTAGATCACTTCATGTTTTGAGGTATACATGGTGGGTCTTTAGAACACCTTTTCCCCATGAGCACACCGTGTACTACATTCATCCTTCCATGAAGTAGGCGAGTATAATTACATACACTAGTTACAAATGTAGACACATACGTGTTATATGACTTTGAAAATGTCATACTTGCCCTTGGTACGCATGTCCTAGTAGTAGTATGGTTGACAGCAATATGACCTCATAGTGATCTGTTAGATAGAGGAGCGCCTCATCGGTGATATGTTTCACTAGCAGTATGGTTGATACAATTGGTATTAAAAGTGGATCTTCTTGAGAGTTGTGCACTCCTTGACATTGTGTTCACACTAGGATATTACAGCAACTCCCTCCACTGTTTGTGTGTAGCCGTTTGTAAGGCTTGGTCATAGACTGTAGCAATTGCATTGTGTAGTCCCTTAGGTGAATTTAAGGGACGAAATTTTCTTAAGTGGGGAAAGTTGTAAAACCTGGGTTTTTCTCCTAATGGCTTTAGTTTCAGTTCGGTCACGACCCAGATTGAGTTGCATGCTTGGCATGTTTATATATAGTATGTATGTGTGAGCCACAACCTTAGTCTCCTCTAATGTTCAGTGCCACCTAGCTAGACACTACACCATCTCGACTCTTATTTTTTGTTTTATTTGAGTTAAGTTAAGTTAGGTTTAGGACCAAATCCCTTGCAAATTTATATTGCTTGTCACATTTTTCAAAACCCTTCTGGTTGATCCTGCCCCTCCAACCCATGATACGATTCCCAAGGTCATTCGATATCCTAAACCCTAGGTGCGCATTAACTGCGCCCAGCGCAATTATGTCCTCATAGTGCCTTTATGCTAGGCTTTGGCACAAATATGCCCTACTAGAGCCTTTGTGCCAAAAAATAGTGAAACTATGGCTTTGGTCTTGGCGCCCTTGCGCCAGGACAATGCCCTTGTGCCCAGAAGTTGATCCAAACATTCCTTGCGGTTTGGTTTAGCAATCATGTGCCCAGGTTTTCCAGTTTTTAAAAATCTTTCTTGGTAAATGTTAGCGCCCTAGCGCTTGGCCAGTGTCTTTGCATTGGAGTTGTTTCCTTCTTTTATAATTACAACCCCTTTACTCTACCTTTCACCCCTTTTCTCCCTCCTCTCAAGCTTCCCCTCCCATCCTCTCTTCTCTAAATCTTCCCCAGCCCTCCATGGCTCCTCTAAGCCCTCCCCAAGCCCCTCCAACCTCTTAGGGTGGTCGTGGGACTTGGGGTAGGAAGCCTCAAGAGACCTCCCCTTGGACCCATTAAGCGTAAAGGTTTCACCTTTCCTCCTTTTTTGTATGCATCTATTGCATGCTTTAATGCACATGTTTGTATTTTTATTGTATTTGTATCGTGTAGAGATAGTTGTTAGGAGTAGGTAGGATTTTTGTAAGATCTATCTGCTTATATGTGCACTGTTGCGATGCAAAATTCAAATCTTGTGTTGTAGATCATATATTCATATTATTCTTATCTTGTTAGCTTTATATTAGATGTATATACAGGTTTTCTGTAGATTATTTCATCTAATTTTGTATGTATGAACATGAACAGGTGCCAAACTTGGTGAACGATGGCAGCTTCATGGTCCGAGTGACCTGGCCGCCCATTTCCCTAATTTTTACACCATGTTTTAGGATGTATATAAATGCAATCTCTTTCTTGGTTGTTTATCAAAATTTTAGATATTTTATGTGAAAATACCATGCTAAAATCACTTCAATAAGCACATAAACAAAACCCTTAACGTATCGTGCGTTTGCTATTTTGTTAAAGTGTTATGCCATGCTCTGAGATTGTGCTTCGTAGTGATCTAATTAAATGTTATTAAAGAAATCCATAAAACTTATGTATCAACTCACTGATTCTCTAATGAAAATGTGTAAGTTTTTGAACTAATGAAAAATCATTTAGGTCTTTTTCTTAATTGGTATTCCAGAGTGTGAAGGATTGAATGGTGAAACCCCTAGTTCTCTCACTCCGGATCTAAAATCCAAAACCCTAGACAAATGATGATGAGATTACATGAAATTTCTCCTACAGATTATGTTTTTGTCCTATAACATCATATTAATATTTGTGGGCATTTGGCTCAGTAAATCCTGAGTTAGGATTTCTCCAAGCCCAATAGGTCCACCCAGTTCTAGAAACAGCTGGGATAATACCTTTCACTTTCAAGTGCACTTAGGGCTAAATACTTGAAGTTTGGACCTGAAATTTCAGCCCATTTGTACGTCACTTATCCTGTCCGAAAAATCATCTGGTTAAGTCTGTTCATTTAAATCCTAAATATGAGACATTTTACTAAGGGTATTTACAACAGTAAATCCTAATTAAGGGTACCTACTAAGGTTTAAATCTTCATTAAGTTACTAAGTAGATTAATTAAGTTTTATTGAGTGTGCATGTGTTGATGCTTTGCCTCATTTTGCATGTTGTCTTGATTGGCGAGTGATTAGGATTTCCTTTTCACTTGTTAGAATATATGAAGTGAACTCGCCGAGTTAGGATGACAAGCTCAACTCTACTAGGTCCGTAGGACTCTTATGCATCACCTTTGATTGGCACCATGTGTGAGATTTTAATTGAGTTTTAGATGTATGACGATGTCCACAGCGTTTTCACCATTTGTGAAGGATGTGGATGTGTTAGGAATGATTTTGTTGATATTTTAATGTTACTTTATTATTATTATTATCATTGTGCATGATATTAACTTTGGTGCATTCTAACAACCACCTGTAAGGTGCATAAGCCTCAATGTTCTGGATCATGATGAAGAGCATATTAGGTATGTTAAGCCTATTTGGTTGTGGCTATGTGTGTATGTGTGTGTGTGATAGAGAAATATGGACTAAAGGAACAGACAGTTCATATCGCTTGAAGGGTCCTCGTGAAGTCTATTTGCTCGGGTATGGTGCCCTAATACTTGTTGATGCTTCTCTTTTTGTGTTTAATTTTCGTTTATTGGCCTATATGCAGGTTAAGTTCATCATCATAAGAATAAGTATACCTAACTTGAAGGTTGTAACTAAATATAAGAAGTGGATTATACATATGCATCCTTTCAAGCTCAACCTCTTAGCTGCTAGGGTGTTGCCTTTGTGTAGCTCGAAGTGATCATCCGCGTTATATAAAGTCACCCTCTTAGTTGTTAGGGAGGTGCTAAGTCTTATGTAACTTAGAGTACTCATTTTAGGAGCTCCCTTAAGTTTAAGAGTTTTCCTTTAATAGTATGATTCAGCATGCATTGTACGAAAAATCTAATAAAGTTGTTTGTCTTAAGCTTCTTTGAGAGTTGTGATATGCTTCCGTACAGTTTGTACAATAGTAGTTTGACAAATAGTTTTTCAAATTATAATATTGCACTTCAATTCAATGACCAAAAAATGGGGTGTTAGAATGAATGCTCTACTTAGTGCTTTTTGTGAAACCAAATACACAAGGGTTTTGAAGTGTTCCATGACTTAAGCAATTTGGAAACTTTTGGAAGTTACACATGAAAGAACATCACAATTCAAGGAATCCAAGATTAGCCTTCTCACCTATCAATAGGAAACTTTCAAATGGAAGAAGAGGAAACCATCAACACTATGTAGAGTACATTCAATGACATTATTGTGAGGCTACAATACCTTGAAAAGAAACTAAAGCCAGATGGTCTCAATAGGAAGTTGTTGACTTCTTTATCAATGGAATGAAGACCAAAGATGATTATTGAAGAGATAAAGAATTTGAAGACCATCACCATAGAAGGGATCTTTTGATCCCTTATTACTCATAAGCACACTTTGGAATAGGATTAGAAAAGGAAGTCTCCAAGAACAAGAAGAAAGATCTTGTTTTTCAACTACTTATGCATGAAGAAGATGATAGTGAAAATGATGGAGATACGGCCTTCAATTTTTTAAAGAAGAAAGGAATTTTTAGAAGAAAATCCATTTGCTCTAAGAAGTTTGAAAAGAAGGAAGAAAAAGGAAGGGAAGAAGGGAAAGATAAAATTCAATATTTTGAATGCAAAAAGTATAAACACATGAAGCATGGTGCCCTAATAAGGAAAAGGATTAAAAGAAGAAAGACAAGGCAAAAAGATCTTAAAAGCTAGCATTGATAGTGATTAAGAAAAAAATATTGAGGAAGCCTCGTGTGAATTTTGTTTCATAACTATTAAAAATGGTGAAGGTGACGAAGAAAATGATAAACTTCAACAAAGATATATACCATGATTCAATTATATTGTCCAAGAACAAAAAGAATTGAAGAACATGATGGAAGCTATGGCCAAGGAAAACAAAGAGCTAAAAGAGAAGGTAGCTTGCATGAAGAAAGATCTTGATCAATCCATCTTCATTAATAAGAAACACACACTAGAGGTTGAAGAAAAGGATAAGGAAATGCTAAACCTGCTCGGAGGATCTCAAAAGCCATCTAACATGTTACTCAATCAAAAGATCATCCCTATGCGAGCTTGGCCTAGGTGGCGAACAACATCAAGGTAAATGCAACAAGCCACTAGCATTTGAAAAATCTTCTTCTACACCCTTGACATAAAAGAAGAAGGATCCACCAAGATTCTTGTTTCCAAAGTTTGGACGAAGGCAATTGCAACAATGACAAGGGATCAACAAGAAAGATACACTCCTCAACAATGAAGAAGAAGGAAGCACCTACATGCTCTTTTTGTGGAAAACGAGGACACTTCAAAGCAAGGTGCAATGAAAGATATAAAGTTTATGTTGGTATGATTGTATGGATTTCCAAAGGTCATATATTGAAAGGGTCTTATTTTACTTCAGCTACGGGAATTCCTTGATTAATTCTTTTGGTTTTCAATTATTTTCAAGTTAAGTAATTATAATCAACTCATAAAACATTTTATGATTTTAATTTTTGTTTTTGAAAAGCTCTTCATTATGTGACTTTAGTGAAAACACTTTCTAGATGACAAGTTTTTATTAGATCATAATAGTGTTGGGCGTTTTCAAATTAATTTGATGAAAGCCATAAGACTGACTTACACATCAAAAAGCCCATCAACTTGTGCTAAAGAATCTTCCTTTGATCTTTGGACATAATTACATGAGTGACATTAAAACTCATAAGTTTAATTAAAATAAAACAAGCTTTGGAAAGGTGATAGGTAGGTTGATCGGCAGGTGTTTCAGCAAACCGATCACGTGATTTAGGAAAAATTGGTTAGATCAGCTAACGATCGAAAATTGAACGCACACTCATAAATGGATAGTAATCAATCTTTGTGTTTGGTTGGTGATTGGCAGATCATTCACAATCCAAATGAGACTTGATGAGAGTTTTAGAAAATCAAATCCTAAGTCACCGAATAGCTCCATTTACACAACTGGGCAAGGGGTTACTTTCAGTCCAACCCTGAACCCCAACAATATAATACAAAGAATAATATAAAATATGATGTCAAACATTTCAAAATAACAAGAAATACAACTAAATAAATGTCATTTATTACTAATTTAATTATTCCAAGTAACAGTCATAAATACTAATAATCATAGTCATCAAATACTAATCATATAGTTGCATAACAATATATACAACTCTCAATGAAATGAATCATGGTCCATTGCTAATAATATTATATAATCTAAAATTAACTAAACAAGCCCAAGTAAATAACTAATATTAATTATCTAATAGAGTGTTCCACACTATCTCTACCAAGGCCCCAAGTAATACTCCCAGCTAGTAATACATGGAGAAAATTTTACATTAGTGATAAAATAACTAAGTACATCAATAATTACCCACAGAGTATATGCTTAACTCCCATTCAACAGATTTGGTTGATCTGCTATAAATAATTTTCATCTATGATCACAAATATTGTCATTGTCCCAAAGGGATGAGAGTGCAACTGATTCCTGCCCAAACTTTGGTGTCCGAGTACTTACCAAGTTGTCGGTTTCAAAACATTGAAACCTAGACTATATCTTTCAGCTACAAAAGTAATGTCTCGACGCATGTCCAACATTCCAATGCCAAGAATTAGCTTCTCTGCCTACTAATCAACGACCATATAGTGTACTAACTACTTATTATCAAGCTACATGTAGCTTGAACAAACTCAAATTACTTTACCCTAAAGCTAGCAAGCACTCCATTGAACCCAAAATTATAAAATAGGGAATGTATATTTGCAACCCATATGATTTGCAATGCATGAGATGATTCACACTCAAGCACAACTCATTCATATCAATAGCACATCAATAAGTGATGTCCAACACATAATTATAATTAATTAAATTAGATATTGATCATTTATTAATGCTAAAATACAAATTAGAGTCAGCGCCGCCGTTCTAGCTTAGAGCGCCACAACGCCGGCTGGCGCCGTATAAGTCTTCTTCACCAAACGAGTGTTGCGGCACTCAAGCTTTCGGTGTTTGATGTTGTGGCGCTCACTTAAATCACATGCTCACAAAATCACAATGTCGTGGCATTGAAACTCTTAGCCTCGGGTGCTGTGGTGCTGGCCTAGCCAAAACACACATATGAACACCAATGTCATGACGCTTTAACCCTCATTGTTGAGTGACATGGCTTTGGCTTTGTTCCAATACAAAACCAATACGCTGCATGGCAGCGCCAGGTCGGAGCTTCGTGGTGTTGCCGTGATAAACATTTTTATAAAAAATTAACTATTTTGTTGCTAACAACATACAATCAAGTTCTAATGATTACAATAAGTTAATTACACCTTTTAACATATACCCTTGCTAAGTTTCCATGCAATCAACTATTATACTAAATTTCTCTATTAAAACATAAGTAAACAAAATATTCTTACCAAATTTACACATTGATTATCTACCATGCAAATTTAATTATAAACATGTAAACCTTCATAAAATCATTGTAAAATTACTTGTCAGTATTGATCCATTATGAATTATTGGAAAAAAATAAGTATTACCATAAACTCTTAATTTTGACAAGGTTAACCTGTGGAACTCATTCTTTTAATGAAAATCGATGTCCAACGAGTTTAATATCCGAAAAGTCACTGAGCCACAACCATCTATCATCAAAACACACAATTTAAATAATTCTTAACGTCACAAATCTTTCAAAAACTCATATAAAATAAAACATGATGTATGCATGCCCTACATACAAATCTACTAAAATATGATGAATTACGATAAAGAAGATGAAGAAAACGATGAAATTACTAAGCCCTAGCCATTCCTTCTCCTTCTCCACCCATAGAAGCATAGCGAGAAATTTTTAGAGATAGAAGGTCGACCTCCCTCTAGATTTCTATATTAGGGTTTCTAATTAGTAGGGATATTTTGCTTATCTCCATTCGAGTTCAATAGGGTAAGACAATGATATCGCTAATACCTAATAAACAGACTGCCACCAGTGAACACAATGCAACGTTAGTGCTGAATCACTAATCCTCAAAATAAGAAATGAACATATGAAAAAATTCCCATTAAATCTTGACATGAATTTTAATTAACATATGTGCATATGCTATGCTCCTATCTTTCATCAGGGATAACCACCCCTTCAGGCAAAATAACCCACATGTACACATGATGTGCCACTAATCCAACTTGTAGTTGGTGATATATCCAAATCTATCATCTTGGTATTATAAGTTCATAATAGATTTCTTGACAACCCTTTCGGCCTTGGGGCAAGTTTTTTTATTTGCTTACTTTTTATTAACAGTCTTGTGTTAGGCTAGACTAATTCCTTAACTCAAGTCGCGTCCAACGTGTATGAGTCGAATCTTAACATGTGCCAACCAAGATAACCTTAAAAATAATTCAATTCATAACTCATATATGAACATGGAATTTGTCAAAAGAACTGCAAACACTGGAGAAATCCTAATCTTAGAGTCACAAATTTGGAGTCACAAATAAATTATACCTTAAAGCATATAATTCCTTAGCCAAATGCATAAAATGAGAATTGTATGTTACTCATAAACATGCACAAACACAACAACCAATTAATTTATTTCTTCAACAATATATCAGTTAATTTATACTCTTCGTCTCTAATTATTTTTTGTGAAATATAATAGTCAAGACTACTAGGAATAGGTGGCTGGACACAACAAAAAACACTTAATATTCATAGCAATTAATTTATTAACAAATATTATATATAACGATTTAATTAGGGAGTGGCTTAATCATTCCTTAAAATCTAATTTAGTAAAACAACTTCGTACATCCAAAAACTTACCGTTTGATAAACAATTATATACTTGGCTAATTATTTTAAAATTTTCTTCATTAATAATAATTACACAAGCTATTGAATTAGTTACATAGTCAAGGTTGACTAATTAATTAATCAATTTAAAATTAATAACCCTAAACTTTGTCCTATATGTAATACCTCGTAGGGTAAGATCCCCTTGGACATGTACTTATTAATCTTTAACTTGATTAACCAATTTTTAAAGGAATAACTTAAGCCCTACACTTGGCCAGGTCGTTCTAGTAATAATAATAGGTGTTGAAATTCCATACTTGGAGGCATAGTTTTAAAACTCCTTTTTTTTACTTTAAAATATTTTCGAATCAACTTCATTTGATAACTTCCCGAGTTAAAATCCATTGATGACTTCTACATGATATATTTTGTGATCAACTCCTTTCGATTCCACAAATCATGTAATTATAAAAGTTGTTAAATATATTATTTTCTACTTTAGCCAAATGTATACTTCAAAGTTATAATGTGAATCTATATTTGTTAGTTTTAAGTATCAAAGATAGCAATATATACTAATTGCATATAAACTTTCATTTATTAAATTGGCAAATAATATCAATGATTCCAAGTGAGGTTGAAGTTCGTCGAATTTTGAGTTGGCTCTGCTCTATAGTTAAGTTTGAATTTTGTGTTTTTAAAGTATACGTGGAAATATTTAGGATTTAGGGTTTTGGATTTTAAGTTTAGGACTCATCATATGATGATAAAATTAAAATTCCAATTGAAAGGCTTGGAAAATTTGAGGAGTTACACCGGCGCTCTCATAGCGGTTAGTGGCACCATTAAGATCAGCTGCTCTCGGGCTAAAAATATTATTGTAACTTTAGTTTGTCTTCTAGACCACAATATCGTATCATTCCTGACTAATTTAGCTAGCCATTAGAGTCGTGGTCATCAGCATCATCATCATCATCAGCATCATCTTCTTCTTCTTCTTTTTGTTTTTTATAATTTAAAGCTTAAACTTTTATTGTTGGAAGCAACACAAGATGAAAAGAGTGGCTGTTTGTCGATTGCTCATTTACACCCATTTATTGTATTGTAATATGATCATTCTCTTTATATTTTCTTTTTTCCGTGCATCTTCTTTTTCAATAAGCCAATGAATATTGCAAGTTGTATGGGAACTGATTTCTGTATAATTTGCTACAAAATATTTGGTAGTTGTCAAACGCGCATGCTCACCTTAGACATTGATTTAGGCGATAATTACTTTTGGGTCAAGTGGTTTTGATGATATAAAAACCTTACAAGTACCGAGTGGAACTCTATTTATACATTTGACGTTAAGTTCAAGTGGGCGATCGATGGTGCATGAAGGGAACCAGTCACGAACCTAAGAGTATCTTTTAATATATTTTGAATTATCTACTATACATAAAGCCCAATTTCAAAATAAAAAAATTTCTTAAAATTTTTATAATGTAAACAAGTAATTCGTTAATTAAAATTTCAATAAGGAATCCTTAATTAGAATAAGACTCCTAAGGAACTTATAAGTTTGTAGTATACTATTCATATTATTATTATTATTATTAGAAATAGACTTCTATTGAAATTCATAGTTGTATAGAATAAGACTGTTATAATAAAATCTATTGTTACTTAGTTTAAATTATTATAAATGGTCATCTTTAAATTAAGTTTTATTGTAAAATTAAAAGTCAATATTATCAATATCGTACCTAGTAGGATTAATCACTTCTCAGTCGCCTATGCAAAAAATATGAGAGAAGTCCGAAACGGGTTGAAAATCAACTACAATTGTAAGAGTAATATGCTTTATTTAAAATGGGTTGATTTGTAGGTGTATCTAGAGATGTAGCTTTTGGGGCATGTCTAAAATTTTTTATAGAATTAATAAATAAATTATTATAGAAATATACAAAAGACGAAGTCAATTTAGGCTACAACAATTGTTTCCATAAAGCAAGGGGGCCCAGATGTGTACATAATACCGAATTTCAAATTGAAAGTATTCATTCTTTTCAAAAATAGGATCCCAATAAATAAAAAATGTTAAAATGGGGAGACTTTTATCCTATTGGAAGGGAAGCGACCAGAGAAGGAAAAACTAGATTCAATTATTAATAGTAGTTTATTAATTTAAACTAAGTAACAAAAAATAATTTAATAATGCACATGAATCTGGCCAGCTTGTTGATTCTTACAACTCTTATTTAATTACATAAGAATATTCTATTTCCACTGTGTTTCTTTTATATTCCACAAAGTCGGCTTCCATACACTGATGTGATCATAAAATATTATCATTTTCCCCTTATTAGGTTGATGTCTAAGGGACAATAATTGCTATTCTTTAGCATTTCTGTTACATCAATATTTGCAGAACTTAGAGCACTAAATCCCTTTTTTTACTAATCACTTCATAAGTGACAATCCCACTAATCAGGCTAGCTACACTCGTCATCACCTTTATTTTTCAGTTTAATGTTGGCGAATGACGTGTTTCAAATCCAAGAGATTCAAATATAAACAGTTTTAAAAATCAACTTGAACTTGTGTCTTGAACACCAAATAGATTAGCCGTGAGTTTATATTTTATATGAGATATTTTGGTGTACGGGTTGGCGGTTTTTATTTATTTGGTATTGGGATGGGAAATTTCAAATACTTAGTATAGGTATGGGTGCTAATCGAGTAAGTGAGCCGAATTCAACTTCTGTTTGAACTTGGTCCGAATAGTTCGAAACTTATTCGAACTTGATTCAAGATTGAACGAATTTTGAACATACTTACTCGAGTTCGACTCGAATATCTTTTATGTGTTCGAGCTTGAGTGAGTTCGAATATTTTGAACCACTGTTGCAGAAATCGGCCGATTCCGTGCGGAATCGGCCGATTTAAATCGGATCGGCGTCGCGCCGATCCGATTTCGGCCGATTCCGACCGATTTAAATCGGAATCGGAATCGGCCGATTTAAATCGGAATCGGTTTTTTTAGGAAATTACCAAAATACCCTAGGTATGATTTTTATTAAATTATTTAAGCATGGGTAAAATGGTAATTTGGATTTTAAAAACCTAAAATCAAACCCGCTCCCCTGACACCGCCGCCGCTCGTCCGCCCGCCGCCGCCCGGTTTCCGCCTCCGCCGTGCGGCCCCGACTCCGCGCTCGCCGCCGACCGGGCTGCCGACCTCGCCGCCGACCTCGCAACGTCGCCGCCCACCCGTGGCCGGACCGAATCGGGCACGCACGAATCGCCGCCGACTCCGCCGCCGGCTCCGGGCCGCCGACGGTTCGTCCGGCCGGGCTGCCGACATCGACCGGGCTGCCGACATCCTCCGACATCGCCGCCGCGAGACTCGCCGCTCGACCGGCCGCCGGTGGCGGCGGGGGGTAAAAATCGCACGGTGGCATTCTTGTAATTAAAAGTTGACTCGAGTCTAACTCGAGTCAAAAATAATAATTAATTCGAAATAATTTAAAAAAATCTTAAAAAATATTTAAAAATATCAAAAACTATAATACACAGAATAATATCAAAATAACATCAATACTTAATTTTAATATATTTATATTATAAATTGTCAAATTATTATATATAACTGATTAAATTAATTTGGACCGATTCAACTGAACCGATTCCTGGCCGATTCAGACCGATTCCGATTCCGATTCCGATTCACTGGAAAACCGATTCCGATTCCGATTCCGATTTATGCAACCATGCTTTGAACATACTTATTCGAGTTCGACTCGAATATCTTTTATGTGTTCGAGCTTGAGTGAGTTCGAATACTTTGAACATACTTATTCGAGTTCGACTCGAATATCTTTTATGTGTTCGAGCTTGAGTGAATTCGAATACACTAAATTGTTTAATTTTTCCGAACTCAAACCAATTTGTGAGCTCGCAACCCGCTCAATTAAAAGTCAAAAATACCTCACTTATAAAAAATGCCATCAATGTGGATTGAACCTACAAGCTTGAGGTTATTAACTTAAATATTTACCATCTCAACTATTTCACTTCTTTGTTATTATATTGTATATATATATATATATATAAGATATAATATAAGTAAATGTTCATAGTCAAGATATTTGCACATGTATAAAACACCATTAACATTTCTTTATTCATCTATATTAGTCTACATGACATTATCCATAAGATATACATGTCACCTATGCAACCCCAGTGCCCTGCATTCGTCATGTGTCACAGGATCATGTAACTCTACCAAAGTAACATGTTCCTCGCCTAAAAAAGTGGATGTACACCTTCGTTGTTTCATGCATTGTATAGAGTTGATATATTGGTTTATATATATATATATATAACAATTAAATACATGTCATACACATGATACTATTAATGTCATTAGAACTCTCCACCACTACAACACCGTTGTCGAGAGTTCTCCCCTTGTCACTAGGGTTTCTAATTGAGCGAGCCAGCTCGTGAGCATTTAGCGTTCAGCTCGGCTTGACTCGACTCGAAACTCGACATTTAAATGCTCGACTCGAACTCGAATCTTACGAGCTGAGATTGAGCAAGGTCGTGTTCGACTCGACTCGACTCGGTTATAACTCGAACTCGACTCGAACTCGACTCGAACTCGACTCGTAGTTCGACTCGAACTCGACTCAATAAAATAATATAATAATATAGTCTTTATATTATATATATATATGAAATATAATAATAAAGAAGCAAGATAGTTGAGATGGTAAATATTCACCTTGATGACGTCAAGGTTGTGGGTTCAAACCACATTGGGAGTTCGAACACATGTTGAACTCGGCTCGCTCGCTCAATTAGCACCCCTACTTGTCACACCATGTTCATCCACCTCCGTAGCATGCCCCTTACCCTCCCTCTTATTACGGCTTAGACTGCAAGGTACAATTGACAAAGATAATTACGGTCCTAGACATCTACATCCCATAGATCATTCCTACGTAACTAAATTAATAAAATCACTTACAACAAAACAATCTTGTGTACACATTATGTCTTTTTACTTACGCATTTCATAGCCGCACAATATACATATCTCTTGTTCTCCTCCTCCCAGCATCCAAGTTCATTGATAACGACACCTTTGTAATGCTCATTCCATCGTTGACTTCATCATCGACTACCTTCAATCGATCAACATATTCATCATCCACTGTCATTTCTGTTCGCCTGAGATTATCTTCTCTGAATAATCCATTGGGCCTCGATTTTAGCACAATGTACATCTCAAGGTTGTCAACCACGTCACTCCTTGAAAATCGAAGAACACATTGAAAGTTTAAATCATCATACACCTCTATCATGTATTACAACTTCTTCACATGTATTACTGGGACTGGTACAGACACCGGAAATTCTCTATCGTCACACTCCATACCCATATGCAAACACACTTCTGACCAACTCGGTTAAATCATCTTCGCCTTTCAATAAATAAATAAAATAATCTCCTCCCACGTAATCCATCCCATTCAAATCCCCAAAAAAAAAACAATCCAAAACTTCGCCAATGTCGCTGATTAAAAACACAAATACAACATATGCAAATAAACAAATATCACACACCATAAATCATATTTAGGATAGTGATAAATTGCATTAAAGGACGTATCGTTAACACAATCTTATCTATTTGATACAATGACGCCTCTCAATGATGTCTTCCTTCTAAATTTCAAACCCATAAAATTCTACCCAAGTCGTTGTCTGCTAGAGATGCCACCGAAGTAGGAAGAAATTGCTCGCTGCAACTTTTCTCCTACCCTTGCATGTTTTTCCTGCCATTACATTACCTTACTCCCGCCAAAGCATCCTCAAGTTTCTTCAATACCCATAGGACATATAAAACTCTCTCCCTTGCTAAATTGAACTAATTATTTTTTTATCTTGACCCAACCCAATAAAGTGTCATGTTGGAGATGATTCTTGGCATTTTGACATTTACTTTATTATTTCTCACCACGAAACCTTTCAAATTCCCTATGAACTAAATGAAATCTGCCCACCCCTACAACAAAATATCTCTTTTTCTATGAAACAAAGATTAATGTTGATGTAGTTTTTTTTTCAAGGAAAAAAAAGATTTAATAAAAGGAAAGTTAAAAATGACAGAATCAAGAACAAGACGCTATAGTTAAACATATTATACACCGCAGACCTAGCTAACATGTTAGCTTGCTGATTAAGATGGCAAGGGAGCCAAGAAAGTTATTAGTTGCCCGTATATTGAAATGTCGCTTGATTTTCTTATTAGATTTATTCTTCATATGTCGTCTTACATATTAATTTGATTGTACATTGAAGACTATCTTATTAATAAGCCTTCTTATGTGATCTATTACAACAATATTTAATATCGGACTTATTGAAATTTCAATTAATTAAGTATGAGGTTATACTGTGTAGAAACCAGAATAATGCCACTATGTCGCGGTGCTAAAACTCTTGGCTTTGAAGGCTATAGCTCCGAGAGACGTAGAGGAGGAAATTATAAGTGAGCGTCGCGGCACTGATTAGTTTTGGATCATTACAAAATTAGAGAACCAACTTCGACAAGAATTCTTTTACTTCTAAGTATAAAACGGTTACTTACATTTGAATTTGGTAGAGCTTTTCACATCAATTCTTCATACTTTTAGAGGTCTACTCAAGAATTTTAGTTCTTTCAATGTGGATTCTTAAGGAAGATATTGAAGATTCAAAAGAAGGAAGAATGAGTTTGCTTTAAAGATCAATTCATAAGAATTTTTCTTGTTTTCTTTCTTTTTTGGGTTCATTGTAATATTATTATGGACCTCTCATATACTCTTTTTATGGTTTTCTTTTCTTGTTTTATGGAGTAAATTTTTTATGCTAGAAAAGAGATGAACCTTATATTGATGACTTAATAGTTATTTTGATTGGATTTTAATTATTATTTTCTTCGTGAGAGTTGTATTTTATTATGTTTAGTACTTTAATTAATTTGAATTATTGTTGAATCATAGTGAGGTCTTGGAAAGAAGCTATGCTAAATAATTAATTGAATAATAAATATATTATACTCTTGCCTGTGGGGTACAAGATACATCTATAAATTGAATACAAGTGTAATACCCTAAATCTGGTTCACGCTCGTGAATCGAATCAGCATGTTACAGGCCCCAGTTAGGTTAGCTAACTCAAACCTAACTCATGCAGATCTAATCTCGACGTCTTAAAATGAAGATACAACTTGCAATGTATGAATGAGTGCACAAACCTTAACATGGTACTACATGAATGACATACAATTCAAAGTAAACACCAATACAATTACAATCAAACTCAATAAAAATTCTAAAATTAAACGGACAAAATCTCCCTTAAAAGTGTAATTAGGGTCCACCCTGTCAAAACAACATATACCAATATATATGCATATATCAACAATTTCAATCACACATAATCTAATATACTATATACTCATTATGGAACTTGGGTTTTAACCCACCACACTTCCGTTGTGCGCTCTGATCACATTTCACCTCTTTTCATCATGTCTTAGCTTTTCATTACATCATAACATCATCTCATTGCATTTAATCATATCCTATCATATCGTAGCCTTTCACAACATTCACAATATAATAACATCATAAATAGAATATTAATGACTCTATCGACTCACATGTGTACAAACAACAATAGTGTTCCTCCGTCTAAGCTGGCTCCTCCAACTCGTGATTATTACCTACATATTGTAAAACCCGTGACTCGAGTCAGAGTTTTACGGGAGTGAACCAGTCGGTTCGA